>JADRCH010000055.1:3003839-3033553 GCA_019843965.1 Rhynchomys soricoides | reverse complement strand
TGGACGATCAGCCTGCTTTTCTAAATTGTGGATGGAAAGTCTGGGTGACCCACAAAGGGGCATGGTTGATGGCATTGCTTGGGTGTCTGAAGTGAGTGACTCACCAAGGTGCTACAGCTGTTCATGGTTGATGTGTCAGTTCAACACTTACCACTCCGAGTAGTCACATTTGCACCAGTCCCCACCAAAGAAAGCAGTAACTCTTCTGTTTGGTTATAAGAGAGGTTTAAAAAGAAGAGAACATATTTCCCACCTTTATTAAGTTCTCACCACAACTGTGAATACTTTGAGGTATTTATAGGGTTTGAATAAGTCAAAGAATTCTTCTACATGACATAATTTTCTGGAAAGTGTATGTGCTGGAGGAAGATTAAGAGCTCTGTGCTATAGTTAGCTCTCTAGTTGCTGTGACAGAATGCCTGACATGAACAACTTAAGGGAGGTTTTGGTTCCTTGTTTGAGAGGGAGTCACCGTGAAGTTGCTTGGCCCCATACACTTGAGAAAGACATCCTAGAGGTGGGAACCTTCAATGGCAGCTGATCTTCACTTTTAAAATATGTTATTTTAAAAATGTCTTGGTTGTGTACTGTACCTACGTCACTTCCTTACCCCTTCTGTATCCCCACTCAAATTCATGGCCCCTGTTTCTTTAACAACTTAAAATTTATTTCTTCTGTCTAACTGAAAATTTATATTTATGACCAACATCTCTGTAATTCAAAAAGTGTCCTGTTTTTTTTACAATGGTAAAGTAAGAATTTTCTAGTTGGCACCTAGAAGGTCAAAAGTCCCAGGTGGCAGTGAACTCACCAGGATCAAGGGCTCCCAGGCTCTGAGAGCAGTCTCCTGTACTAACTTAGCCTTTCATAGGACTGCCAGCTGTACATCTGGTGCTCCCAGATGGCCTTGCTTATATAGCTGAGCTTATAGGCAGCTTCCCAGTGACCAAGTTCTTTCAGGTTATTCCTCATACCCAGGGCTACTATCCATTCACCCCACAAAGACATAAGTGAAGAGTCCCTAACCTTGAACAACAAATGTGAAGAGCATGTACCCAGCTCAGGATTCCAGGCTTGATTAGAGAATAGGGATTGTGTGTGTCCGGTTGCTGATCCTGGCATATAGGTCCCCCCTTTCTGAAGATTATTCCTTTTACTCTTCCCATACTTCCTGCCTTTATTTGATTTTCCATTACATCTCTAGGCTGAGAGGTTGTGCAAATCCAGGTTGCTATAGTTTGGATATTGAATGTTTCCTAGGAGCTCTTCAAATAGTTAAAAGTTTGGTCCAGAGGACACTCTCAGAGATGATAAAACCTTAAGGAAGCAGAGCCTAGTGGAGGGAAGTTGGGTTGTTGGGGGCAGTATCCTTGATGGGGTCTTGGGAACAGTTTCTTCCTCACTCTTTTTTGCATTCTGATCATGAATTGAGTAGTTTTATCTTACCACACACTTATTTCATCCATTATTTGGTGGCTCACCCACAGGCCCAATGCAACAGGGTTGACTGATCAGGAACTGGGACCCTGAAAACTGTGAGCCAAATAAATCTTTTTCTGTTTAAGAGCTTATCTGGGCCTATGAGTATTATGAGCTGAATTCCTGGGACCCATATGGTGGGGAGAGAAATTACTCTCACAAATTATCCTCTGATATCCATACATATGCTATTGCACCTGCTCACGCACGTGCATGTGCACGCATGCATCACAAACAAAAATCTAAAAATATATAAAGATTATAAGAAATCCCCAGTTATTCTTGGCATTTTGTTTCAATAATAGAAACAAAACTGGTTAACATATAAGTCAAAGTAACAATTGCAAAACACCGGTATAAACTTGGAAAGAGAAATCATTTAAATTAACTCCCTAGCAACTAAGTTATGTAGGAGATGCAGAAGTTAATCCTGTGGAGTAAAAAGGTGGGATCGCGAGCAAGACACCACAACCTCCTACCACTCCTTGAAGAGTCCAGATCTGCTGTACATGGCATTAGATCTAAAAGGAAGGGAGCCCAAGGTGATGGTCACTTCCCTCATTTTCATGGAAATTCTCACAGGTGATGATACTCCTCCCCCTCCTTCTGAGGCACCTCATTAGGCAGGGCTTTCTTTGGAGCATGGTGTGGCGAGATATGATTGGCCAAGGATTTAGAGGCTTAGGATTGCTCAAACACTGTACATAAGCTTATGGACTGGGCAATAAACTCAGATCCTTACCCTGATGCTGGTCTTCTAAGTCAAATTTCCTGGGATTCCTTATCGACTCTGTCATCTCTCACCCCTCCATCTTTGCCCCTGTTCCCGTAAAGATAAACTTTACTGAAAGTAATTTGCAGATAACCAGAAGAAAGAACTAAATTCAGATTTTAAAATGGAAAAATGTTCCAGCTCTGCCTGTCAACTTACTTAAATTTGGGACTGGCACTTAGAGACACAGGCTAGCCTCTGATTGGGTTCCCAGCATCAGACTAGGGCTCTGTTGTTCCCAGGTGGGTTGTTTGCTTTGCTCAGGACTTGTTTACCTCTATGGATTACTGCTAGCATTACTTTTCACTTGCACATTTTCATCCTCTCGAATTATTTCATGAGTGTGTGTTTAATTTCCTTAGTGTATAAGAATCCAAGGCCAGGATCCGTGTCTTATTTATTTTGTATTTCTCTAGAGTAGACATTTAATAACTTGTTGTTTCTTTCCTAACTATATTTCTGTGGTTAGAATAAAAAACACCTTTTATTTTGATACCTCCAAACCAAAAAAATAAATCTTGAGTACTATGAAAAAATTAATAAAGCTAAAAATGTTGTTTCTATCCATTGATTCCTCAAGCTAATTTTGATAGATGTGTGAGCACAGGTGTTGGTGTTTAGTTTTTTTCCCCTGTGCTTCATTATGTTTAGATATTGAACTGGCTAGTTTATATGTGAACTTGGCACAAGCTAAAGTCACCAGAAAAGAAGGAGCTTCAGTTGAGGAGATGCCTCCATGAGATGCAGCCATAGGGCATTTTCTTAATCAGTGACCAATGGTGGAAGGACCAGCCTGTGGTAGGTGGTGTCGTCTCTGATTTGGTGGTCCTAGGTTCTATAAAAAAGCAGGCTGAACAAGTCATGGAAACAGGCTAGTTAGCAGCACCCTCATGGCCTCTACATAAGCTCTTGACTTCAGGTTCCAGCCGTGTTTGGGTTCCTATCCTGACTTCCTTGGACAGTGAACAGAAATGTGGAAGTATAAGCCAAATAAAACTTTTCTCCCCAACTTGCTTTTTGGTCATGGCTTTATTATAGCAATAGAAATTCTAAGACAGATGGGTATCACAGTTTGAAGTTTTTGGTGATTGTATCTTTGCCTTGTGTTTTATGAAATCAGTTCTGTATTCATCCTCTGTGATTAAAAATAAACAAACAACAAAACAAAACAACAAAAACAGAGATAACATTATGTTAAAGACAGGGTTTACTGTTAAAGACAGGGTTTAGCCATTAGCGCAATTCAAGGTTCTGTAAGCACAAGTAGGAGGGACTACCTTTGTCTCCTGACTGTGTTCGTAAGCCTTTCAAAGGTTGCTAGAGTGTCCCTTAGTTCCATCTTATACCTGTCAGAATGGCTAAGTTCAATAACACAAGTGACAACTCATGCTGGCAAGGATGTGAAGCAAGGGGAACACTTCTCCCCTTGCTGGTGAGAGTGAAAACGTGTATAGTCATTATGGAAATCAATATGGTAGTTCCTCAGAATGTTGGCAACCAGTCTGCCTCAAGACCCAGGTATACCACTCTTGGCCAAATACCCAATGGATGCTGCTGTGTCCTATCACAAGGACACATGTTCAACAATGTTCATAGTAGCTTTATTCATAATAGCTAGAAACTGGAAATAACCTAGATGTCTCTCAAGTGGAGAATGAATAAAGAAAATATGGTACATTTATACAAAGAAGTATCACTCAGTTCTTAAAAAAAGAAATCATGAAATTTGCAAGCAAATGGATAAAACTAGAAAAAAATCATTCTGAGTGAGGTAACCCAGATCCAGAAAAATATGGTAACTATTTACTTATAGGGGGACATTAGCTCTCGAGTAAATGGTAATCAAGATACAATCTATAGACCAAGAGAGGTTAGGTAAAGAGGAGGGGATTGGGAGGAGGGAATAGACTAGATTTTAGGAACAGACTGGGGTGGGAAAAGGGTGGGGATTGGGTGGGACAAGATGGGGTGGAGGGAAAGAGCTCAGGGGTGATACAGCTAGAATTGGGGAGTGAAGTGGGAACTTCCTGGAATCTATGAATGTGATCCTAGTGAGGACTCCTAGTAATGAGGGATACCGAGTCTCAACTGTCCATCTCTTGTAGCCAGACCAAAAAGACCTTTAACAAAATCCAACATCTCTGTATGATAAAAGTTCTGGAGAGATTAGGGATACCAGGGACATACTTCAAGATAATAAACGGAATTTACAACAAGCCCACAGTGAATGTTATTCTAAATGAAGAGAAATTCAAAACATTTCCACTAAAATCCAGGAACAAGATAAAGTTGCCCTCTCTTAAAGTGCTAGCAAGAGCAATAAGACAACTGAAGGAATAAATATTCCAAAATCCCACCAGGCCACCATTTGGGAAATGATGGCACAGAACTTATGGGAGTAGCCAGTGTCTGATTCACTACACAAGAGAAAAACTGCACCCAATACTGCTAGGTAATGAAGAACCAGAGACTAGATAGCCCAGAGACCTAGAGTAAAACCAAACACTACTGACCTAAAAAGGAAAATCAATAAAATGATTCCTAATAATATTCTGCTATACTCATAGATCAGTACCTTATTCTGTCACCACCGGAGAGGCTTCCTTCTGTAGCAGATGGGAACAGATGCAGAGACCCATAGCCAGACATTATGTGGAAAGAAAGTCTAAATTGGAGGTCTCTATCAAATCCCTTCAGAGCTCAGGGAATCCTATGGAAGAGGAGGTAGAAAGGCTGTAAGAACCAGAAAGGATGGAGAACACCACCAGGAGAGCAAGGCCCTCTGAATGAGCTAAGCAAGGAGCAAATGTGCTCACAGAGACTGAAGCAGCACAAATCTAAATGGGGCTGCACCAGGTCCTCTGTGTATATATGTCAGCTTTTAGCTTAGCATTTTTATGGGATTCCTGACTGTGAGAATGAATGGATCTCTGACTCTTGTGCCTGCTTTTAGGACTCTTTTCCTCCTGTTGGGTTACAATGCCAAACTTCAATGTGATAGTTTTTGCTTCATCTTATTATATTTTATTTTGTTATGTTTAGTTGTTATCTTTTAGAAGCCTGTGTTTTTACTAATGAGAGGCAGAAAGGGAGTAGATGGGGGGTGTGTGGGAGAAACTGTGAGGAGTACAGGGAGGAGCAATATAACCAGGAAATATTGTATGAGAAAAGAATCTATTTTCAATTTTTAAAATGAGTTATAGGGGCTGGAGAGATGGCTCAGTGGTTAAGAGCACTTACTGCTCTTTCAGAGGTCCTGAGTTCAATTCCCAGCAAGCACATGGTGGCTCACAACCATCTGTAATGGGATTTGATGCCCTCTTCTAGTGTGTGAAGACAGCTGCAGTGTACTCATATAAATAAAAATAAATAAATCTTTTAAAAATGAGATATGACTGCAATAAAGCAATCAAGCTATTAAACCTTAAGGAGTTTATATGGAATTTTGGAGTTACACTTGATTCTGTTAATAACAGAGGGATTTATCCCCTTCAATAAGCTTGATTTAATTGAAAATTTTCTCAAAATTTGTTTTGTTTCTAGACTAACTACTTTTTAATATTTGAACCATTGTTTTTATGTAGGGACATGAATAGCTCAAGCAAGAAAAACATACCAAACTTCGAGATATCAACTGGGGCTCTTAGAAAAAACCTGTGTTAGAGGCGCTACAAAGATGATTGATTGCTTAGAATGTGGTGGTGGAGAGGAAAAATAATATATAGAGAGACAGGGAGATGCTCAGGCTGTAACATGCTTGCTGTGCAAGTGTGAGGATCTAAGTTCAGAGTTCCAACACTCACTTTACAGAAATAGCCTTGGAGAAGCAGACATAGGAGAACCCTAGGGACTTGTTTCCCAGTGGTTCAAGCCACTTGGTGACCTTCAAGTTTCAATAAGAGACCTTGTCTCAAAATGTAAGGTAGTAAGTGTTTGAGGAAGACATCTGGTGGTAACCTCTGATCTACACACACACACACACACACACACACACACACACACACTCCTCTAAATTTGCCCTAATGGGGAATTATATCCAACATGGCTGAGAGGAGCAGCTCAGAAACTTAGTAAAAAGACAAACACAAATTCTAGTGTTTTGTGGACAAAGCTAATGTTCTGTCTTGAAGCATCCTCTGAACCTATTATATCCTGAGGTCCTTTTAGAATAGATGCTGTGGGTGCCAAACATGTAACACTTTAAATCCTTTCCTTGTCTGGCAATACCCATAGGCTTTCACCTTGCAGTGATACCTTCATCCATGCTTTCTCTGCATGTTTGGAAAAGTTCAAGGGCCTGGGGCACATCCTTCTAAATTATGTCCTGGGGCAGTCTTTGATGGTACCTGATACAATAATATCAGAACTTTAGCTTTCTCACCTATTAAAATCCGAGGTGTGGTCATAGTATCTTGATAGCTCCACCTACAGGATCAAGTCAAATTGCCCTCTGTTGGATTGCCCCCCCCTTTCTCTTTAGTTCCCTGTTACCTTCCTTTCTCCCTCTCCGTCTCTTTCTTTCCTTCTTCTATTTCCCTGTGTCTGCCTGTGATCCTAAACCCTAGTGATCACAAGACTCCTAATGAAATTTTGAAAACCTCATCACAAAGTCTACTTCTGTAACCACACATACCCCACACTGTCTATGAACTCATTATACTATGAAGAATGACCTTATATTCTCAATCCACCCATCTCCACTTTTCAAATGCTGAACCATGCTTGACTTACTTCTGCAATCTAGCTTTAGTATACCACCTCAGTCACCGAAAAGTCCAGATTATTCTAACACTCACTGAGGAAACCATTCACGGATCCCCAAGGGAAATAGAGCATTGGGAAGGATTTATTTACCCAACATGCAAATGTATACTTATAATTAGAGCTGCTTCCCCACTACATAGGCCTACTCTTAACTCTGCCACTCTGTTTCTAGAACTTGGCTTCCTCGCCTCCTGTGGAACCTGCAAGTATCTGTCTCAAGGATGAATTACATCCTTGCTGACTCTGCTCTTGGAGTCTCCTTCCCCTTCCCAGACTGTGCTGCTGAAGCTCCATTTCATCTGGAAGTCTGATAAACATTTTCTAAGCTGGGTGAATTTGGGACTTGGTTCAATTTTAACACCCATTTCACCAACCCCTGTCTGCTGTTGTCATCCCCAAAAAGTTGGGGTGGAAGCTTCAGGGAGGCAGAGTGGGTGTCTTCACCCACAGTCATGTGGTTTGAGAAGACATTTAGCACCAAACCAAGATGGTGTCATAACTGGAGTGGGGGTGTATGTACCAAAAAAGCGGTGAGGCTTTTTTTTTTTTAAATAGTTTTGAAGAGGGCAGCTGAAGCAGAATTTTCTGCTTTCTTGTGCGTCTGTAATGGACCATGCCATCACTTTGGCTCACCATATTCAGTAAATTAGTTCTTAGGATTCCACTTGAAAGGGTGCCATTTTGTTCTTATTCTAAAGTGTTATTAAAATGTGTGCTCAAGTCTACTCATTTCTTCTCTCCCTTATGTAAAAAAGGATGGATTATTGTCCCCTTTCCAAAGTTAGAAAATTTGAAGTGGGAGCAAGAATTTATCTTTACTAAGAATGCACCATGTGAATTTAGGCTGAGCAGATCGTTGATAGGACAAGCCATAGAACAGACAGACCAGACACCTAGATTTTTCTTGAAGAGTTACCCCAGGGAATCAACCTGGGGGACATAAGACAAAGATGGTGTAAGACAAGGCTGTGAAAAACCACTGTGAACATCTGTTGTGCCCCTATTACATGTGTAGTAAGGGGATTTTAGAATAATACCTTTGCTCTATAAAAATGTTACTGCTTATTAAAAATGTGGCAATTTTGACATATTGGTCCAGGGATTTTAATAGTGACATGAGCAATTTTGCCCATAAGGAAGACATAAGAGTTTTTACATGAATTATGACATATTTTTAAGATAATGTTAAAGATTTCAGTGCCTATGGCCAGCTGCTTCCTCATTGTAATTGCATAAAAATTGTAATGAATCACGGTCTTGAGGGAGTTGTTCAACATTATCTCTTTTGTACCTTTGATTTCTTGAAAGGCTTCTGTAGGAAAATCAGTTTTAAAATATTTATATCTCATTATTTGGGCAATAAATTAAAAAATATAAACATTCCCGAGAGGAATAACAAATTGAATTGTAACATTTTTTTTCTAAGGCAAGTTTTATTAAGCAATTATTACAGCAAAGATTCACTGACTTTTAAAACCAAACAGTATGAAAGAAAAAACAAGCAATTCTTTTCCCTCCCCCAAACACTGAACTTTCCAGGTCTGTGTTCAATGGTAATCCGTATGTTTAAGTGAATATTAGAATAGTATTTGTAAGACTTTGATAGGAGATTCCTAAGGGAGTGGAGAATATGTAACAAGGAGACGCTATAAGTGTGTATGACCTAGGACTAGATGACTCAGCAGTTAAGGTCATTTATTGCTCTTGTAGAAGAATGAGAAGATCCTGTTCAGCTTTCAACACCACGTGGTGGCTTACAACTATTTGTAACTCCAGTCCCAGGAAAATCTGATGCTTTCTTTTGAACTTCACAATTCAGCCATATATACAGAAAAAATACTCATACAGATAAAAATTTTGAAATCTCTGTGACTCTTTTCCCCCGTACATTGTACAAATGATTAGTGTTCTTGCTTGTTTACTCCTTTATTAGTTACCAGAAGCTTAGGAAGCTGGTGAGATGGCTCAGCGGGTAAAAGCACCTGCTGCCAAGCTCCATGACCTAAGTTCCATTCCCAGGACCTCCATATTAGAAGAGAACCAACCTTTGCAAGATGTCCTCTGCATAAAGAAAGGAAGAACCGAAGGAAGGGAGAAGGGGAAAGAACAGAGAAAGAGAGAGGGAGGGATGGATGGAAGGAGGAGTGGAGGAAGAAAAGAAAGAAAAGGAAAGGAGGCAGCCAGGAACTTGGGCAGATTTTTGGAGAAGGCTACTAAAGAGGGTTAATTTCTCACTCTGAACTAATTTATATCTCCTTTACCTTAAATTCATGTAGGCAGCCTTGAGGAATTCTTAAGATATCTTTAAAATTTGGGGATATTTTTGCTGCTTATTAAAATATATATAAAAAAGAAATAACAGGGAAGAGAAGAAGAAAGTAGAGAAAGAAGGGACAAATAAGACAGAAAGGGAAGGGAGAGAGGGAGGGATGGGAGGAGGGAAGAAATGAATGAAGAGATAAGGAAGGAAGTGGGGGAGGGAGGGAGGAACTTATGGAGAACTTAGGGAAGGCCACTGGAGAATGTTAATTTCTCTCTCTAAAACAATGTATATCTCCGTTACCTTAAATTTATGTGGGTAGTTTTGAGAAATTCTTAGGATGACCCTAAAATTTGGGAAATAGCTGGGGCAATGTTTGTGTCTACCATTTTTGAAACATTCTTTCTTAAATGGAAAGGAGAGGCCCATAAGATTCAGAAAACTTACAAAAACCAGGAAGCTCAAGAAGTTAAGAGATTAAGAAATTACCCACTCCCTCAAGTTTGTGAGGAAGGAGAGTCTCTTCTGTGGATCTGTCTACAAGCTATGCTCCTGGGATGTAGCTTTCACGACTTGTCACTCCTGCCAGAGTGGGCTTTTCAGTGATACTTCTTGGGGTCCAGGGTTTGGCCACAAACCACATAAACACTGATCTCAGTCAGACAGGGATGTTTTATTGAATGCACCCACTAAGACTGATTGATCAGAGCTATAGCTCAGAATTCAGGGGCTGAGGTTATGACCCTAAACACTTTTCTATGTCAGCTCATGAATGCTAAAACCTCAAAAACCACAATGAGCTCGTACACAGGTTCTGGAAGTGCTGCCTGGTCATTAGCTCTGACTCAAGCCATTTTAGACAGAACAGTTCATATTGACCTTTAATTTGATGAGTCCTACATGAAGCTTATCGTTGTAGGATTTCTTAAGATTACCAAACCTTATAACATTCAAAACATAACAGGGTATGTGGTTAGCATGACCCTACTCTCAGTCAAGTTATTTTTCTACATTAGTGACTGATGGGCATATTACAGAAATGGTACAAATAGGTGGTGGGCATGGAACAAAATGTCTACAGCTGTGCTAGGGGTGCAGGCTTCAACATGCCACTGCCTTCGAGTCACTCAAAGGCCTGTCAGTAACCACACTAAACTCAATGGATAGTCATTAAGTTTGTCACTCAAATGGAATTTTTTCTTTGGTCTGTTGTCAGTATTCTATCTGGGATGAAGTGGTGTTTGTTCATGTCTCTCAAGACAATTCACACAACAGAGTGTGACCTGAAAAATCTGAAAGATGAGAGATTGGCTAGCCCAGTAGTTCTGTACAGAGATGAGATTGCTGAATCCTTCCAGAGACTGAGGAGACTTAAGATGCTCTATATGGGCAAGGTATGGGAAAGCAAGACAGGGCCACCTTCAGTCCAGGTCAAGTCCAGTCTACCAAAAAGGACAGAGGTAAAGGGCTAGGCTTAAAGGGTAAGGAAAGACCCTGAAAGAAGTAAGGAGGTAGATGTATGTTTTAGTTAATAGAAGTGTGAAAAAGATTCTCTAAAGAACCCACCACATGACCCTCAGACAAATGGACATAATACTACCTGAGGACCCAGCTATTCCACTCCTGGGCATAGACCCAGAAGATGCTCCAACATGTAATAAAGACACATGCTCCACTATGTTCATAACAGCCATATTTATAATAGCAAGAAACTGGAAACAACCCAGATGTCCCTCCACAGAGGAATGGATACAGATAATGTGGTCCATTTACACAATGGAATGCTACTCAGCTATTAAAAACAATGACTTCATGAAATTCTTAGACAAATGGATGGAACTTGAAAATATCATCCTGAGTGAGGTAACTCAGTCACAAAGGAATAAACATGGTATGTACTCACAGATAAGTGGTTTTTAGCCCAAAAGTTCAGAATACCCAAGAGTCACTTCACAGCAACCATTGGGCTGAGTGTGAGGTCCCAGATGGAGGAGTTGGAGAAGGGACTGAAGGAGCTGAGGGAGTTGGTAGCCCCATGGAGGGAGCAACAGTGTCTACTGGCCTGGCCTCCAGATGCTCCCAGAGACTGGATCACCAACCAAAGAATACACATGGAGAGACTCATGGTGCTGGCCTCATATGTGGCAGAGGAGGATATTGTTAGCCATCAGGGGGAGGCCCCTTGTGTCTGAGGGTGTTAGATGCCTCAGTATAGGGGAATGCCAAGGAGGGAAGATGAGAGTGGGTGGGTGGGTGGAGGAATACCCCTATAGAGGTAGGGGGAAAGGAAGGGGGAGAGTATAGGGAGGTTCCAAAGGGGAGATCTGGAAAGGGGGAAACATTTGAAATGTAAATAAAGTATCAAAAAAAGAACCCACCACACGCACACACACTCACACGCAACACACACACACACACACACACACACACGGGGGGGGGGAGAAGAGAGGGGGAGGGGAAGGGAGAGAGGGGGAGAGACGAGAGGGAAATGGAGATGATGGAGATGGGGCCAGGGATGGGGACTGAGATGGAGATGGAAACAGAAGCAGGAGAAATGGAGACACAGAGAGAGACAGAGAGGGAGGGAGAGACAGAGGGAAACCCAGAGGGGCACAGAGAAAGAGACTAATAAAGAACATCTTACTCCTTCTTTCTTTGGTTCCTTCCCAGATTCTCACCCTGCAGGATAAAAAGGCAAGGGAACAGACAGCTCCCCATCCCTAAGTTCCTACAGCTGACTTCTCACTCCCCACAGACCTGAATTGAAGAAAAGGGGAGAAGTCTAGAATTTCAATCACATTCACAATTGATCATTAGATCAATGGCATTTTGAAGCACCTCTAAATTATGACTCTTTTCTATGCCTTAAGCTGACTGTGAAAATTTTATCATGTAAAAATAACTAGAAGGGTAATGTGCTCTGTTGAAATTTACATTTGGGGTCAAAATGGTGCCAACTAACCCCATTAAATGAACATTAAAGCACAGAGGACAGTTCAAGTGCCATGCTTGTTTAAATTAGAGTTCTAGAGAAGCATCAAGAGAGTACTAAAACTGTGTGTGTGTGTGTGTGTGTGTGTGTGTGTCTGTGTGCGTGTGTGTGAGTGCCTGCATGTGTATGTGTCTTGAAATCATAGCTCTCACTTGAAGTGCCAGGGTGGGGCCCCCACTTGCTCAGAAGAGAAGGGGAGAGGGAATAGGGTATGAGGGAGGGATCAGGTGTAGGGTGACCAGGATGGGGGCAGTGAGATGAATGTAAAGTGAATAAGGAAAGAAAAAAAGAATTAAATTTAAAGAAAAAAGAAATCATACTTCTCAGGTGTTCAAGGATGAAGCATTGAGGGCGTCTCCTCTAACATCAGTGACCTTGACTGATTTCTCCAAGAGTAGTGACATAGCATCTATTCAATATTTAATAAAGCTCAAATAGCTTATTATTATTTGAACATTTATTGCTTCAGATAGCTTATTATTCACAATAATTGGCAGCAGACAAATCTTAAAACCACAGTGGTTTAACCAACAAGATTGCTGTCCTATAGTATTAACATCTGTTCTGGCAGAGTCTATCTCTATCCCGCAGCCAAAACATGTGGCCTTGTACCACATGAGACCCAGGTCATATGGCCTCAATCTTACCTGAAGAGAAGGTAGGAAACTCAAGAGTACTTAGATCATTGGTAGATACTCACTGCTTCTGCCCTAGTGATTTGCCATATGTTCATCAATATTTACTGAACACCTACTGTATAAGTCGGCTGCTTTTGTTAGGGAAAATCACAAACCTTAGAATCAGACATATCTGGCCATGATTCTCTATGACTTGTAAAATGCTAATAAGTACCAAGTTTCTGAGCCTTGACTTATTGTGAGACTTATTTTTTGTATTGTAAAATGATAGTGAACATACATACATATGTACATACATATATACACACACACAATCTACTTACATTCACACATATTCACTGCACAAATGTAAATCCCTGTTATATATTTACAATTCAACTTAGACTTAGCTAGTTGGGAATTCATACTTTCCATAGTAAAAAATATTTAAGTATGTTATCTTTGAGAATGCTTCTCTCTATTGACATATATTCTCTTGTGTCAAATCCAGTCTCAAGATAACTAACCCACTCCAGCAATGACGACATTAATCCATTCGTAAGGTCAGAACCCTCATGACTGAATCACCTTTCATTCGGGACCACCTCTGGGTTACATCAGGGACTGTTTCCAGTGTCTGAACATTCTAGCACCACTTGTTCTCCCCTTCCTAAGGCTCCATGCTCACGGCTGATTCAATGATAGCTGCAACACCCTATAAGATCTTCTCATTGTCCATTTGTATTCTTCATGCTCATCACTGATTTCTTTCATTTAATGTTGTTGTCTTCAAAGACTATCTACAACATAGCATGTCATGTATCCATGCTTTTCTCTTCTTACTGAAGATAGCATTCATTTAGTTGGCAATCCTGTATGTTGTTTATCTATCCGTCGATGGGCACTTATATTGTGTTTGATTTTTTTGGTTATTGTGAATGAAACGACAAGGACGAGCACGTGTGTTTGTGAGAACACATGTTTTCATTTATCTTGATTACTGAAACAACGCACCATAATGTAATCAGTTACTTAAAGCAATGCTGCTGTGGTTTATCTAGAGTTGAGGGCAATGATGCCCAACTTATAGATGAAAAGGCTCGTTCCTGATTCTCATTTTAATTTTTTCTTTCTTCCTCTGCAGCATGGACTCCTTTTGAGTCTCCTTTTTCTCTTTTATAAGGTCTCCTGTGACCCAAGCAGATAATTCAGGCTCATCTCTCCATATCAGGACCCTGAACTTGATCACAGGAGCAAAATTCATCTTGCTTTCTGGGGCAACCTGGCCACAGTCTCCATAGGCTGTGTGGTAGCCATCTTTGAGGGGCTACTGCTCTATTTCCCACAGGTGACTAGTGGCAGCTATGGTTAACATCTTGAAGACCAGCCGAAGTGTCTTTAAAAATGACTGTACCATTGTGCATTCCCAATGGAAGAATGCAGGTTCTAGAATAATTTTTCCATATCACTGGCAAAATATTTATCATTTCTTTTGAATGGAGATGTTCCAACAAGTAGGAGGTGGTATCTCTCCCTGGCTATTATTCACATTTTTTATTTTTAGCTATTAAAGGAATTTTTCATGTGGTTATTAACTATTCTTATTTATTTCCTTTGAAAACATCTAATCAGATTTTTAGTTTATTTTAATTATTCATCCTTTTGTTTTTGAATTGCGGGATGGAGTCCTCATCAGTTTCATTGCTCTAGTTTAAATGTGAACTCTCTTTCCTACAGGCTCATGTATTTGAACACCTTATTGTCTGCTCATGGTGTGGTTTCAGTAGGACATGGAACCTTTGTGGGTCACTGAGGCTGGCCTTTGAAAGTTACAGGCCATCTGAGCCTTTTGCTTCCTGCCTGCCACTGAGATGTGACCAGACATAGTAACCTCTTCCTTTGAGGGATTAAGCCATGCTAGCTGTCATGTTTGCCATCGTGATGGACTAGACCCTCTAAACAGTGAGTGGAAATAAACCTTTGACAGGTCCTCTGTCACAGGGAGGAGAATATCTGACATGTGCATGACCTGTGAGCAATTTCTGATCCTTTTGCTTGCTTGATACATCATTCACAATAAGTTTTTAAATTGTACTGAGGTCCAATTTATATATTTTTATTGCCAATCTTGGTTTTGATGTTATATCCCTTGCTTACCTAAAGTCCCATAGATCTGTTTCTAGACGGTTTCAAGAGTTTTATAGTCCTAGTGCTTATGTTCAAGTTTGTTATGGGTGTTTGCATGCATGATGTGATAAAGGGGTGCAATTTTAGATTTTTGACCAGTTGCTATGCAGTTATATAAGCACTATTTACAGGGAAAAATCAAACCAAATAAACTATTCTTTTCCTATTAAGTTATCCTGACATTCTTGTCAGAAATCAATTGGCCGTAAATGTAAAGGTTTATTTTTGGATCCTCAATTCTATTGCACTCATTTAAATGTGCATCCTTATGTTGGTTGTGTTGTGGCATTGTAATAAGATGTGAAATTGTCAAATGTGAGCCTTCCAACCTTTCCCAGCTTATTTTGGCTGCTATTTTCCAGTCCTGTGTTTGGATAATTTAAAGGGGAAGCTTGATAATTTTGACTTCAAAGTTACAGGGATGTTTGCAGCAGTTATGATGAGTCTGTAGATTAACCCAGGGGCTATAGATTGTTTTTAAGTGGCAATGGTCACCTGATCCACACATCTAAAGAGTCTTTTCATATTCCTTAGGTCTTCATGACTTTAACTCCAAAGTATTTTGTTTTCAGTATTTAAGCCTTGCATTTAGTTCATTAAGTTTATTCTCACTTACTCTCAATATTATTACAAATGATATCATTTTCCACATATCACATGTCCATCACTGGTTACTTCAGGTACACAGAGGTGCAGGTGATTTTTCATATTGATCTTACACCTGTAAACTCTGAACTTAGTTGTTCTTAAAATTTTTTATTTAGTTTCTTAAGTTTTTTTCCCTGAAATATGTCACCTCCAAGTAGAGACTTTACAATTACTTTCTAATACAGACACTTTTTATTCCCTTTTCTTGCTTAATTGCACTGATCAGAATAGCCAGCTTTGAATAGAGATATGGGAACAGACATTTTTGTTCCTGCTTTTATGAAGGAAAATTTCTGTGTCAAGGATGCTTATCCATTGATTTCCCACAGATCCATTTATTGGACTAATAAACAATCTTGATGGGTCTTGATCATTTAGTAGCTGGTTTTGATCACAAAACCTAATCCCATGCTTTTTCTGCCTCATTAAAGTGTCATACAATTTTGTTCTTTATGCTGTTTGTTTGCTTTATAAATAAGTTTGGTTTTGACAGGATCATTTAGGTAATGCATTCTGGTGACTTCCCCCTTGCCTACTTTTCTTTCCCTCCCTCCCTGGCAAGGTCTTCTTCCTCAAACATCCATTTCTCATGCTCAGAACAGGGTCTAGCCATGGCTGTCTCTGTGAGCCTTAGTTTAGAACTGTCTATTTGAATCTGGTAGGTGCCCCAGACAGTATATAACTGGACGCTATACCTTCCCCTTTCCAAGAAACTATTAGTTGATACTAGTTCAGCTTTCAGTGGTAGGGCCCTGTGAGCCCCTTCCCTGGTTTTCTTACTAGTAGAATAACTAAGATTCTATTGTGCTTCTGTTCTGTAGTTTTCATTATCCATTTGTAGTTGTTGGACATTTAGGCTGATTCTATTTCCTAGTAGTTGTAAATAGAGTTGCAACGAACAAGCCAGCAGGATATAAATTCCTTAGTGTATATGTCCATGAATGGTATGGCTGGTTTTCTAGATTTTTTGGGAACCCACTAGACTGATTTCCAAAGTGGTTACTCTAGTTTACATTCCTCAGAGCAGCGTAAAGATTGATCCTCTTCACCTCGTCTATGGCAATATTGGCTGCCATTTGTATTCTTAGGATACTGGCCATTCTGACTTCGGAAAAATAGAATCTTGAAGTAGTTTTAATTTACATCTATCTGATATCTAAGGATCTTAAGCAATTTTTAAGTGTTTCCTAGCCATCTTTAGTTCTTTTGACAACTCTGTTTAGTTCCATAGTCCGTTTTAAAAATTGGGTTGCTTGTTTTCTTGGAGGTTGGGTTTTTTGATTTCTTGTATATTGTAGTTGGGAATCTTCTAGAAGATATGTAAGAGGGCAGTAGTTTCTTCCATTCTGTGGGCCGGATCTTTACTTGATTGACACTTTGCTATGTAGATGCTTTTTACTTTCATGGGATCCATCTGTGGATTGTTAGTCTTAAATCTGAGCTAAGTCGTCTTATTCAAAACATCCTTACATATACCTCTCTGTTGAAGGATGCACCTTCATTTTATCTCTGGCAGTTTCAGGGTATCAATTCTTATACTGAGGTCTTCGATCTTCTGGACTTGGGCTTTGTGCAGGATGAGATATAGGGATCTCTTTTTATTATTTTACATGTTGATGTCCAAGTTTCTCAGCACTGTTTATGAATGATTCTGTCTTTTCTTCAGTGTATATTTATTTTTGACTTTTTTTTTTTGTCACAAGTCAGTAGTTATAGTTACCTGGACTTATATGTGAATATTCTATTCTATTCTATTCATCTCTCTATTTTTTTTTTTTTTGCATCAGTACCATGATGTTTTTATTACTATTATTCTGTAGTATAATTTAAAATCAGGACTGATTTAGCTGTCTTTTGTCTTTTATGCTTTCACACTAATTTTAAGATTGTGTTTTCTGTGTCTGTGAGAAGTGGCCCTGGGATCTTGACTAGAATCTGTGGATTACATTTGGTTAGGATGAATATTTTCACAATAATGATTCTTTTGCTCCCTGAACGTGGGAGTTCTCTTCACTTTCTAGTGTTTTCCTCAATTATTCAGTGTCTTAAAAGTTTTTGTTGGAGAGCCCCTTCAGTTCCTTGGCTTTGTTGATTGACATATGATTTTACTTTTTGTGGTTACTGTGAGTGAGGTCCTTGACCCGATTTCTTTTTCAGTATGTTTTTCATTGGTATATAGGAAGGCTAATGATTTGTATAGGTTAATTTTGAATCCTTCTACTTTTCTTACTTTATCCACACTATGAGTTTTGTTGTTTTGTTTTGTTTTAATGAAGTCTTTCTCTTATGTATAGGACCATGCCATCTGCAACAAGGGGTACTTTACCTTCTTCTCTTACTTGAATTGTATCCATTTCTTTCTTTCTCTTCTTTTATAGCTCTAGCTGAGACACAAACACAATATTATAAGAGTAGACAGACTTTTCTTGTTCTTTATCTTAGTACGAATGCTTTGAAATTTTTTCCACTTTAAGATGTTGGCTTATGTTTGTGATGTATAACATTTATTATATGAAGTAGGATCTTTTCATCCCATGACTTTTATCGTGAATGGATGTCAGATTTTGTCAATGGCCTTTTCTGCATCTAATGAGATAGTTATGTGATTTATATCTTTGTGTTTATGAGACAACTTATATTTATTGATTTACATGTGTTGAACCATCCCTTCAATCTTGGAATAAAACCAATTTCACTACAATTAATGATATTTTATTGGTATTGGTGAGCTTTGTGTTAGAGTAATATTGGTTTTGTAATAAAAGAGTTTACAAGCATTGTTTCCCTTTCTATTTTGTGGAATAATTTGAGTAACATTGGTGAATGTTCTTATTTAAAAGTCTGGTAGAATTCTGTAGTGAATCCATTTGATCCTGGAGGTTTGGTTGAGAGATATTTTATTATTGTTTCAAACTTATTGTTGGCTATAGGCTTATTTAAATTATTTATTTCATTTCTGTTTGATTTTGTAGGTTACATGAATCTAGAAATCCATCCTTTTGGTCATCTGGACAAAAAAATAAAGAGGAGCATATTGGTGTTAAATGATATGAACCACATGGATGTAACAGATGTCTACAGAACATTCCTCCCAAACACTAAAGAATGTGCATTCTTCTCTGTATCCCATGGAACTTTCTCCAAAATCAACTATATGGAAGGACAGAATAAGTCTCAGCAACTATAAGAAAATTGAAACAATATTCTAATTTTTATATAACCATAGGAGAATATAGTTAGATACCAATTTCAATAGAAACTAACAACAGACAGTACACAGAGGCTTTGCTGAGTATAATATTCTGACTTGGCAGTTGTGACCTTTCAGGCTTGGAATATATCTCTTTAAATCCTTCTGGCTTTAAAACTTTTAATCAAGTAATCCATGGTTTTTCTAACGGTGCTGACTTTATAGGTGATGTGGCCTTTTTATCAGAGTTTCCAATATCTTTTCATCTTGTGTTTTCAGTGTTTTAACTGTGATATTTTGTGGGGAATGTCCTTTCTAGTCCTGTATATTGTTGTTCTGTAAGCCTCCTGTATCTGTATGAGCATCTCTTATATCTGTATAAGCCTCTTGTATCTGTCTGAGCATTTCTTGTATCTTTATAAGCCTCTTGTATCAGCATCTCTTTTTTGAGATTTGGGGAATTTTCTTTTATGATTTTATTCAAAATGTTTTCTCTACCTTTGGTCTGGAATTCTCCTTCCTGTAACTTGTAGATTTGGCATTCTCCAATTTGTGTTAAAGAAGTCATTTTCTTTTTTTAAATGAATGATATAATTCCTTTTCCTTGTCTTCAAGCCCCATGTTGTATTTTCTACGTGGCCACTGTGATGGAGAGGCTTTCCAATGAGCTTTTTAGTCTAATTGAACATTTAATTTCTAGTTTTATTTCAGTTTGGATTTTCTTCAGTGTTTCTATCCCTTTAATAGAATTCTCCTTTCATATCCTAAATTCTTCTATACTTCACTCAGTGGTTTGTATTGCCTTGGTTTCAATCAATTTATTCTTGTCCTTTCTCAGTTCATTCAGATATTTGTGTCATCTTTAAATTCCTTGACCTTTTGGAACATGTTTATAAATAAACATTCTAAGTTTTGAATTTCATCTGAACCATTCTCCATGATGACCATTATTGCTACGAGGTCTGTGCTTTTTGAGTGGTGTGTATCATCTTAGTTTTTCATATTGCTTACATTTTTCAGATGAAACCTGGGCATCTGGAGTTAGGTTGTGGATTGTATCTTTTGCTATGTGTTTCCAGCCTACCAGAGGGCTACAAGTAGGTGGCACTCTGAGCTGCTTGAGGGTGGGGGTACTATGGGCATGAATCAAGTTAGGGGCCTGCATTACTAGCTCCTCACCAAATTGGACCAGCTGTGGGTGGTCATCTGATAAAGGCTCATTGTGTGAGCAAATGGATGTGGGTGGTCAGGGTGGAAGAACAGTGTCTATGCCCACACTGTGGCAGTTAGGCCAAAGAAGGCCCCTAGGCAGGGCAGATAGTCACAAGTGGTCAGAGACAACTGACTTACCTGGTCAGAGTTGTGCTGGGCTCAGCACGTAGTGGGTGTTGGGTGGGTGGATTGGCTTTTCCTGGCTCATATTGGTCTGGACTGCATGTGGCTGTTTGTTTGTATAGAACAGGCTTCTGGATTAGAGGAGGTAGTCACAAACCTCTAGAGTGGATCTGTGTTCAGTGCTCAATGCTTGTTTTTTATTCTACTAATACAGTTTATTACACTGTGTTTTAGGTACTAAACAACTTTAACTTTTTAGATAAAACTCCCATTGATTCTAATACAGCATGAATAATAACTGATATAAAATGTTTGCTCATCTATTGAGTTTTTCCTTAATATGAACCTTACTTTTCTCTGTAGCTTATGGTATTTTATAGAAAGTTGAATAGTTTAGATAATGCAGTGTGGCAACTCTGGATAGCAATCCTGCTCCCTAGGACTGTCTTTACTGCTATTGGTTTAGTGGAAGTCTTTAGCTCACTCTGGAAAGTCTGTAGCTCTATAGTGCAAATTCATTAAACATTTGCTTAGTTTGAACAGTGGTCAGATAAAGATTGATCAGAAATTTCCTTGCCTCTCTCAAACCACTAAATTTAACACTCTTTAGTGGGGGACTCTGTAAGAGTCAAGACAAGTACTTGATTCTGAAGTCCCTCAGTTCTGTCTTAGCTTTCACTTCACACTACATGCTTATACAGAACCTTAAGGCCAGCCAGAAATGGGAGACTAGGATCTTCTGTCTTCAAAGAATATACATAACTCTGTCTATGTGTGTGTGGCCCTTTATGTCTCTAGGTACATGAAAAGCCAGTCAATCTTCCTATGAAACGTTTAGCCAAGTACTGGTTTGGTCCAAACAGTGACATAGTCTGATGTAGCTGTGAGTCTGCACAATTTTGGAAGGCTGCCTTGTGGCAGAGGCTATGTAGGCAGAGATTTTCAGGCAACAAGCCCTCCAAGTAGGGTCAAACTGTGCTGTTGATCAGGAGATGAGAATTTTGGGGAAGTTCCAAATCATGCTTGTGTCTGCTATGAGTAATGGGCTCCAATGGACAAGCTAGGAGGGCTCAAAGACCTTATCAAGGGTCAGCAGTTCAAAACTACCCTTCTTCAATTAAATGTGCTTAATTTCCAGACCTTTAAAAATGAATTTTGAAGGGTTTATTATTGTTTTGTTGGTTTATGGTGAAACAAATACACATTGGTTTTCACTTTGTCACTCATCCACCATATAGAAACTCACCATCAATTACTAATGTCATCTTCTCACTGATTTGAAAAAGAAATCAAGGGTCCAGGTAGAGTTCAGTGGTGATACACTTGCTTGGTATGCATGAAACCCAGAGGTTCATGTCAGGGACTTTAGAATTCACAGATTTTTAGTATATGACAGGTGCCTGTGTTCTCTCCTACACTATCAAGTTCTGACTGACTTCATCAGCTAGAGCTCAGAAAGCAACACTTTAAAGAGGACAAGACAGGCGATGTTTGCCTTTGTTTGTACCCATTCTATTAGCACAGCTGAGATGACTTTATGCTTTCATTTCTTGGAGTGAGTGCTGTAGTAACATCTTAAAACAGACACAGATTTATCAAAAGAGACCACCTAGTGATCTGACATTTCTTAATTATGTATTTCCCCCTACATACCTGGTTTGGTTTTTTTTGTTTTTTTTGTTTTTTTTTTTTTTTTTGTCAAAGACTTTGGGGCAAACATATTCAGGAGGGAGGAATCCAACCCTAGTTGTCATTCTTAGGGGAGTTCAAGATATACTAAGGCACAGGGTGTGTGGTCACCCCTTCTGGCTGTGATCATGTCTTTCTTGAACTGAATCGTTGGAATTCAAGGACTCTGTGACTCCTCTCAAACAAGGTGTACCTTATTGATGCATCCTACAGAGAGCTGAGTCACTGCAGACTAGAAGCTTCTGGGGAAGAATTTGCAAGTTGTTCCCGCCAATCTGGCACAAAACCAGATCTCAGAACAGAATTTAAGGTTTCTGATTTCTTTCTTTCATCTTTTTTTTTTTTTTTCCAGTTGTGCTTAAGTGGTTTCCTTTCTTTAAAAAAAAAAAAAAAAAAAAAAAAAGACTCAAAAGTTTCCACAGAGCTTCAATTGATATGCCTGAGATGGGCCAAGTCTTCTTGGCAGAGGGATGCTCTGAGAATGTGTTCTTAAAGCATGTACCAGAAGGCAGGGCTCTCCGGGGGAAGGTGGCAGAAATACCAAAGCTCTAGAAACCCAGTGGATGCAAAGATTAATGGCTGCCTATATCAGCCTGGTGCTGTGGATGCTCACCATGAATGTTGGCAGCTGTTTCTGGCTCACTTCCTTGATTCACCACTGTGTGATCTGAATAAGCCATTTGAATACATTAACACTCACTTCCCCCAGCCACCCCCCATGCCAAATAAGAGATCTTTTCACAAAGGATACATATACCCTGTTCACAAGAACATGTCATTGGATAACTGATTATGTTTAGTAAAGACGATTTTAACTGTTGTGAGATTTTTGAGATTTGTTCAACCTGAGTACTCTTCACTTGGCAATGGTACTGACATATTGTGTCAAGATTTTCTGCCCTTAGCCTCTCTGGCAAGGAGCTATTGACTTTTAGTGAAGACCTTAGGGAAATAGTCTCCTTTTGAACATTCATGCCTAATCTCAAACACGGAAACACCTGTGGTTTAAGGGGAACTCAGAATGAACAGAGCTATGAATTTTAAAATATGTTGATTTGTTATAACAAATATTTTGTTCACTTCAGTTTTAATGTGGCTTGCATTAATCTTTTCATTAACCACAAGCCATCAGCTTTGGTAGCCATAACTGGATGGCATGAGAGCAAATGCTTCCTTAGGAATCCTCAGGAAAGCCTTGTGGAAGTGTAACGGTGTGTGTGCGTGCACATACATGTGCACAGCAGAGCTCAACAGATTTAAAGCTGTCCTTCAGAAGAACTCTAACACTTGTTTTTTTAAAGAGAGAGAGAGAGAGAGAGAGAAGAAGAATGAAACTACAGATTAGAAAAAAAATATTCATAACATACATGTGTTACTACTCAGCTTTCCAACATGGTGACAAAATGCCAGAGATTAAGCAACTTCAAAGGCATGTGAGGATTAATCCTCACTGTCAACTTGACCAGATTTCAAATCACCATAGAAACACACCTCTGGAAATGGCTGTAAGGATGTTTCTAGAAAGGTTTAACTGAGGAGGGAAGATCTACCATGGACGTAGGTAACACCATCCTATGGGCTGGTGTGCCAGACTAAATACAAAGGAGAAATGGGCTGAAGTACCAGTTTATTGTAATGTGGCAGCTCCAAGCCACACGTACCTGCAGCTTAACTTCCTACAATTTCATCCTGACTTGATGCAATGTGATCAGCCGCCCCATGCTTCTGTCCCCGTGATGAACTGTCCCTGCAAACTGTGAGCCAAAATAAATCCTTCATTTCTTACTTCTTGTCTCATTTTAACACAGTGAGAAAAGCAACCAATACAGAAGCTTGGTACTGAGAAGTGGGGCTGACCATGTAGATCACTAGTCTCATGAACTGGCTTTAGAGGGAAATGTAGAAGGTCTAGAAAGGCAGAATAAAGAGGTCCCAGAATGCTGCAAACAAAGTGTAATGGGCTGGTGGGATCTTAGAAGACCAGATGCTGAGAAAATCATGGATGATGGAGATCTAGTTCATGACATTTCAGAGGTGAGAACAAGGATCCTATTAGAAACTAGATTGGAGATCATTCATGTTGCAGTCTGGCAAAGAAACCAACTTCATTCTGCCAGTGTGCTGAGATCTTTAGGGAGGCTGAATTTAGAAGTAATGGACTAACTTGCTTGGCAGTCAAAATTTCAAGCTAAGAAAGCATTCATCCTAAGCCAGGGTATCAATACAGGGCACCCATCAAAGTCCCCGACTTCTGAAAATGCAAATTCATTTGAAAAAAGAGAGACTCAACTGGGAATACACCTATGGTTTTTTCCTACCAGAAAACAACTCCTAGGAAAGTTTTCTCAGATTTAGCCAGCAAGGTATGGTGGCTTTACAAGTCTACATCCCCAGTATCAATATGTGAAAATTCCTTCCTAGTCACCACTGCCATCTCGTCAGGGGGAGGGGGGACACCTTCTAAGGAGGGAGTGGAGCTACCAAGGCTACACATGTGCTGTAGGAAGCAGAGCGAGAGGGGCAGGACTGCCAACACTACCAGAGTCCAGCTGATTTCACCATGAGCTCCAAATGCCAGATATGGAGGTTCAGAGTTTGTGTTTGCCCTGGTGAGTTTGTGTCTTGCTTTATTTTGATCCCTTCTGGCTAGTCTCCTGTTCCACACTCTTGCAATAGGAATTTTATGCTGTGCCACTGTATAGTAAAAGTGACTTGGTTTTGATTTTACAGAGGTTCCATTAAGAGAGTACCTTGACTCTCAGAAGACACATTGGGCTTCTTAACAGTGTTGGGACTGTTAAGCATTATGGGTTGACAGTGAGACTTTAGGTGAACTGTAATATTAAGATTTAAATCGATGTGTTTGGGTGACAATGAGAGGTAGAATTGTGGTGTGCTCACATGTTAAAGTATCTAAACTTCAATATGTGTGTATGTGGCTAACTGTACTGTAATGTTTCACTTTGCACCAACTATATGTTAAATATGCTTACATGTAAAATTTGACTGTTTAAACATAGGAGAATATAGAATTTAAAGAATAAATCAGATAATGTATGGTGGCTCACACTTGGAGGCTGAAGTAGGGACATTGCCATGAGTTTGAGGCCAATCTGGGCTGAAGGGTAAGCCCTTATCTTAAGAAAAAATTAATTAAAATAAAAAAGAACAAATCATGGAATAGAGAAGTCTAAAAGCTATAAAAAAATAATAGGTTGACAAATTCAAGTTATTAAAATATATAATTTAGATATAGTGAAAAGGGAATATTGATAATGTTAAGAAAAAATTTAAAGAATGTATCCATTTTGACAAAGGATTAATTGATGTCTAAAGATTGCCTGCAAGTTATTAAACAGATAATGTTTCAGTGGGAAATAGATAAAACCACAAGTAGTATAGATATGCAAGTCATGGAGTAATTCAGAAATTTAAATGATGAGGTTTGTATAAAATACAATGTTTGATAGCACCCCCTGCTAGCAGTACCCTGTCCACTCTTAGTGACATGGGAATAAGTTCAAATATTAGAGGTGCAAGTTGTCAATATATCCTCATATCTATGTGCACAGCCTTGAGCACAGGACAAAACTACAAAGTTATCCATTGTGACCATTTGCAAATGACTAAGAAAAGCCAAACATAATGGGTGGTTACATCCTAGCTTTGCTTGCCATGAAAAGAACAAGACTGTTTAAAAATGATATAGATCTATATCTAAGATATTTTGTTAGTTGTCAGACATAAAGTCATATATCTGTGTATGAGTAAGAGCAGATAAATGTAAATATTAAAGTAACCTATGTGCAATATATGTATGTGAAACTAATGACAAATGCAAATAGAAATACTCTAAAGGGATAGAACAGAATTATAGAGAGACTTTTGTATAGCACTTGCATGTTTCTGGTATAGAGAAATGGTGCCATGGCATAGCCAGAGTTTAAGGTAGCAGGAACTTTCTCCCACACATACACATTACATGGTGTATTGTAACCCC
This sequence comes from Rhynchomys soricoides, assembly GCA_019843965.1. Taxonomy (NCBI): domain Eukaryota; kingdom Metazoa; phylum Chordata; class Mammalia; order Rodentia; family Muridae; genus Rhynchomys; species Rhynchomys soricoides. The sequence continues at coordinate 3,007,620 of JADRCH010000055.1, read as the reverse complement.
CTCCATGTGTAGTTTAACTTCACACAGTTTAGAGTGAACATGGCCACTATAGTCAGAAAACAACAATTGAAAATTCACAGAAGTGACTTATTTCTTACATAGCACGCCACTCTGAGCATCGTGGTGACTGACACTTTGCCCCATCTCACCGGCAACATGCATCCTCTCTTTGAACTGAGTACTCGTTCTGTTCACACTGCCGGCTTGTCAGTCACTTAGTAGCTCTCTTAGTTATCAAACGCACAGGTCTACTGTACAGGGAAGTCACACATATCAGATGCGCCAGCTGAGGTCTCAGTCATCCTCTAGGGGTCTTGGAATGAGATGCTGGAGGATAAGCAAGGATTACTTGCATAAGCAACAGTGAACAGCAGTGTAAGCAACTGCACTGTGAATTATGACAGCCATTATGTTGATTAGTGCTGTGTTGATGGTTACTGCTTACTGAAAACAGCAGGTTTGGGGCTCCTAACTGACTGCTTTGTGGTTAGATGTTCAGACACTAGACTTTACTTGTTGATTCTTGGCTGGTGTCTTGTCTCAGCAGTCTTGTGCCAAAGCATGACTAGTGTGATTAAGGCTGACTCAACTAGTCACCTGGAACTCCTGCCTAACAACTTCTCCAGTAGCTAAATTCCTCAGCCACTATGAGGGAGGCAGTAGGGTCAAACACTCCTGAAAAACAGGATTAAACGTTGTTGGGCATATTGCCTGACTTGGGCCACTTTGGTCAAAGCAATCATTACTCAGTCTTATTCAAAAGGAATAGGAGTCAACTTTACCTACTAGTAGAAGGAATATCAAAGAATTTGGGGCATCTTTAATTAATTACAGTATTGTGAATAAAGAGTGTGATAAAATTCAAAGGAGGAATCAATTAATTAACATGAGAGTGCTGATGGAACCCAGAAAAAGTGTTAATTTTTCTAGCCTCAGGGATACGTTTTCATTTGTCTTCCAGGAACTCCTTTCAGAATCGAGCATCTTATTCTGAGACAGCCCAGTGTAATCCTATTGTCTGTGAGGACACAGGCACATTGCTTAGACAAATGGGGCAGTTCTCTTGTTACCTGAGACATTTAGGTTGGGTTTTGGTTTGGTTCTCGTCCTGAACTCAGGCACACAATTCAGTTCACATTACTTCTTTCACAGCCTGTTCATGTTATTTGTTGACATTCTTTTAAACAAATGTCCCGTCTTGCTTAGTAACAGGCAGCCAATCCAAAAGATATCACTGGCATATATGTTCAAGTGACTACAGCTGGTGTATGCAAGAATGTCTCTCTCTCTTTTTTTTTTTTTTTGTAAAATAGACTTGGCATGGACTTCACCTTGCAAGCCATTTGAAAGGCACACATCAGTGATGTGAAAAACATCTCTATGTGTGGAGGCATTATCACAATCTATTTTCAGAACATTTTAATTTGCAGACATGCTGCGATTCAACATGGTCATCAAGGCCATGATGGTGTCAAGCAAATGCCCCCGATAGACTCTACAATAGCAGTTTCGGTTCAATTCTTCTTCCCTCCAGCTCTGGTAATCTAGTTCTCATATTTTGTGTCTCTCACTTTCCTTTTCTTGTATAGTTTATATATGATGCAGTATGTAATACTTATCCTTTGTGTCTAACCCCACTTACTTGGCATGGTGTTTCCAAGGTTCACAAATGGTCTAGGATGCATCAGAACCACATTGCATTCTTGTTTAAGGTCTTTCCCATCAGGCTGAAGGGGTCTCCTTTGCATTTGCTTTTGGGACAGTTACCATTAGTATACTGTCTCCACTTGGTTTCCCTGGAAATGTCCTCTTCTTTGAGGCATTTTAGTTGTGCAGAGGGGAGGGGCTCATCATGACATTTCTACTCATGCATCCTTTGACCACATTTATCCCGTCACCCTGTTTATCCTTTCTATTTCTTACCCTTTTTCTTTCTGCTAGAACTTACCTTTAGATTTTATGCCTTTCTTCCTATCTATATGCAACGGAAAACGTGATGTTTTCTTTTAGACTAGACTGGCTGGTTTAACTGAACATGATGATCTTCAGTTCTATCCATTTCCACTAAGTAATAATTTCTTGTATGGCTGATTGAAGTTTAGTTATGTACTGCAACGTTGGATGCTGTCTTCTACCATACTCCACCATATATTTTTTGAGAAAAGGCTCTGACTGAGCCAGAGCTTGCCATTTTAGCTAGAACAACTGGTCAGCAAACCCCTAAGATCTACTTCTTTCCCCTAAGACCAACACTAGGCTTATAGACTTTCCATTGCTGTTCCCAGATTTTATGTATATTCTGGGGATCCAAACTCAAACTATCATGCTTGCATGGCAGCAACTTTATCTACAGAATCATCTTCCATAGTCCCAGATTAATGATTAAGTAGTATTCCATGTGTATTGGCAGAACAGTTCATTGATCCAGTCATTAATGAGTACTAGGGTTCTTCTGCTTTTTGGCTATTATAGAAAATATCATAAAATGGTGACACAAATATGACTTCAAGTCCCTGTTTACAATTATTTTACACACACACACACACACACACACATATGGAATTACTGGTGGGGTGCATTTATTTTAATTTTTTTAAGAATTACCATGTTATTTTCTATAATGTGCTTCATTTCTTAGTCTGAGTAACAGTATACAAAGGTGACAATTTCTTCACACCCTTGCCAACATTTGTTAGATTTTGTTACTTTTTAAAATAGTATTCATCCTTGTGGGGTATTCTTAGTAGAGCGCACATTTCTTCCAGATTCCACATTATGCTCAACTAGTGTGCATCTCATCATTTTACCTAACACCCAGGTTGCACCTTACTCTTCACTGTTGTTAAAAAAAGGAGGGAGGGAGGGAGGGAGGGAGGGAGAGAGAGAGAGAGAGAGAGAGAGAGAGAGAGAGAGAGAGAGAGAATCATGTTTGCTCACATTCTCTTCAGTCTGTGAGACTGACTTTAGCATATGAGCCAAGGAATAGAATCACTGGGTTTTAGAGTACCATAACATGTGTTTCTTGCTTTGATGAAGCAAAAGCAGACTGCTCTCTGAAATGAGTACACCATGTAGGAGATGCCTGCCAGGTATGCAGGCTACTGCTCCATCTCCAAAGTCTTTAAGCCAAGCTTAGCTCTCTACAGTTTGCTAATGTAAGTGCTCTTAAATGTGTGGACTTCATGTGTGACCTTCTGATCTCTAAGTATTGAATTTTTTCTTGTGCTTATTAGCTCTGTGAATATTCCAGATTAAAATTTTTCTTGTTCATATTGTTTGTTTCCCGTTTTGAGTTGCCATGAGTTTGCTTTCAACTAGGGTTAGTGCTGATATGCTTGGTAATGAGCCCTGCTGTAAACATTATGCATTATTTTTCCACCCTGCACATGCTTAACCTTATCTAAGTTGTTCAATTAACAAATGTTCCTAATTTTGATATAATCAAATTACATTTGTTGCCTAGGTATGTACTATATTTATTCTAGCTGCTCCAAATTCATAAAGGTACCTTTCTCTTATTGGTCTATGAACTCCATAGTTTTGCTTTTTATGTTGAAATTTCAAGCCCAGTTTTCGTCTACCTTTGTATACAATGCTCAGTAGTTTTATTTTTTTCTAAACTTAAAGAGAAAAATGGTTTTCATACAATTTCCGCTGTTTTACTAATGAAAATAGTTTTTATTGATGTGCAATTTAACTGTTTTTCTTTTCCTTTCTTTTCTCTTTTCCCTCTCCCTCTCTCCCCCTCCTTCCCTCCCTTCCTCTCTCCCCCTCCTTCCCT
>JADRCH010000055.1:2951157-3003829 GCA_019843965.1 Rhynchomys soricoides | reverse complement strand
CCTCTCTCCCCCTCCTTCCCTCCCTTCCTCTCTCCCCCTCCTTCCCTCCCTCTCTCCTTCTTTCTCTCCCTCTTTTTCTCTCTCTCCCTCTCTCCCTCTCCCCCTCTCCCCCCCTCTTTCTCCCTTTCTCTCTAGGCAAGGTCTTCTTATGTAGCCCAGCTGGTCTCAAACACATGATCCTCCTGCCTCAGCCTCCAGCATGACAGCATTACAGGCACTTTCTAGTGTGCCCAGATGGAAATGTCTTCTTTATCATTTTGTTTCTATTCAGTATGCAAGTCAGTTTTTACACTCTATTTTTCTGCTTAATTTGCCATTTTGCCTAATCAATATTAGTTTCTTAAGAAAAACTATGAGTTTCTTTTATACTTTAAATCCCATGAAATTTCTGCTATTCAATCACGTTAACAAAAAAAGTATGATTCCAAACAGCAGAATATCTTAATATCTAATTTTAAAAGTTCTTGAATTTTTAGACTGATTTGACTCTTTATTCACTTTTATTCTGCTATATAAATTTTAGATTAAATTTAATGAATTTCTTTGGAAAAACTGGAACTAGCATTTTTATTGCATTTCATTGAATTTTAAATCAACATTAGAAAAATAGTCATTTTTATTCTATCAAGACAGCTTACCTAAGAGTGTGGAATGTCTTTATTTATTAAAATAATTATATTTTATGTTCTTTATTAAAGTCTTAAAACTTTCCTCACAGATGATGTGAACATTTTTTTTATTCAGTTAAAGCCAAGATGCTTTCTAGTATTTATTGTTATTTTAAGTAATATCATTTTCAATGTTATTCTGAGTAAGCCTCTACTGAAATGAAAAAATTGAATTGATTTTTCTATATCAATCTATCTGGATATCTTGCTGAACTCTCTTATTACTTCAAATAATTTTCTATTGCAAGTTTGTTGATTGTATTGGGTTTTCTTGATACATGATATTATTATCTGCAACTAGTGATGGCTCTATTTCTTTCTGATATTTGAACCCATTGCCCTTTTTCCTACCTATATGTTAATCAACATGATTTATAGAGATAGGTGCTGACACAAGGCATTCCTGTCTGTATTAATTTCAAGGAAAAACTTAGCTTCTCTATCTTCCTGCCTTTGATGTTTAAAATTCTCTTTGTGCTTCCGACTCCCTCAGAGTGATCTCAGGACACTCAACTTGGTCCCATTGTCTCTATTCTTAAAAATAAAACCACACACAGTTAATATCTCTGCTGGGAAATGGAGAAAGTTGTTAGTAGGTCCTTGGCCCTTGATCCTATGTTGTTCAAAGCTTCGTCTCTTTTCTGCAATTGTATGTAAAATAAATGAAGCATTCTGTACTGGCTAGTTTTGTGTGTCAACTTGACACAAGCTGAAGTTATCACAGAGAAAGGAGTTTCAGTTGAGAAAATGCCTCCATGAGATCCAGCGCTAAGGCATATTCTCAATTAGTGATCAAGGGGGGTAGGCCCCTTGTGAGTGGTACCATCTGTGGGCTGGTAGTCTTGGGTTCTATAAAAAAGCAGGCTGAGCAAGCCAGGAGAAGAAAGCCAGTAAGTAACATCCCTCCATGGTCTCTGCATCAGCTCCTGCTTCCTGGCCTGCTTGATTTCTAGTCCTGACTTCCTTTTGTGATGAACTGCAGCATGGAGGTGTTAGCTCAATAAACCCTTTCCTCCCCAACTTGCATCTTGGTCATGATGTTTGTGCAAGAATAGAAACCCTGACTAAGACAAATTGGTACCAGCATAATGGGGTATTCCTGTGACAACCTGACCATGTTTTGGGGAGGACTGTGGAAGGACTTTGGAACATTGGGTTAGAAGATCCATTTGGTGTTAAGAGCTTTGTGGGATGTTATGTAGAAGTTTGGAAGATACTGTTGAGAACAGCGCAGAAGATGGAGGCCTGGCTTGTGAAATTTCAGAGGGAAGATTAAAGACTCAGAGCTGTTGCTATTTTGACTGTAAAGATTCTGTGGTTTTGGTTAGCTGGGGCCGAAGAAATCAGCTATGATTAACAAGATACAAGAACTACTAAAGCAAAACCATTGTATTACTGGGACTATTGTTGCTGGTGAGTTGGAGCTAAGATATTAGCAGTGATTAAGAAGAGACCAGCATCACTGAGGTAAAAATCTTCTGGGAAGTGTTTTCTGAGAGCACAGAGGCTGTGTTCCAGAGATAGCCAAGGTTGTACCTTGTGCTGTGGCAGGACTTGGTAATATGTAAGAGCCACCCAGGTGGTACTGGTTTTGAAGGCATGAAGGAGTCATGAAGAGCAGCTGAGGCCTGGGCACTGTGAGAGGCCGCAGAAGGCCATTGGTGAAGGTGCAGCCTCAGTTGCAATTCCAGGACTGAAGGGCTCATACAAAGGAGTTGAGACTCAGTACTTCAAGAGGCTGAGGAAGGCCATTGGTGAAGGTGCATCCTCAGTTGCAATTGATGGCTCAGGACTGAAGGGGTCAGGCAAAGGAGGTGAGGCTTGGCACCATGAAGAGAGCCTATGAGAGGCTGTTGGTAAAGCCTAGTTGCAGCAGAAGACAGCAGTGTTTTGGAGATGCCAGTACCATGAGATGACCACCAAGAACAGCAGCAGCAGTGGAATATGGGCATCTGGAGCCTAGAAGACAAGATGTGTGCTACAAAGGGCAGAGCTGGAGAAGTGACTCAAGCCCTTCTAGGAATCGAGAAGCTCGTGAGTGGATCCCAGACATTGGACGGTTGGAGTTTGATTTTGCTTTTCATTGTGACTGTGCCCTGATATATTTTCCCTCCTGAAGAAAGAAGGTATTTCAGTGGCGCCCACAGTTAAAAGACTTTTGATGGTAAAGAGACCTTGAATTCTAAGAGATTGGATATGTTTAAAGGGATTGAAATTTTGATATGTAAGAATTTGCAAAGACTGTGGGACTTTTAAAGTTATTTAGATCTTGGGGATATATAAGAAAGTAAGGGTCGAGGCTTAATAGTGATTTATTTGTGTGTCAAGTTGACAAGGAGTCAATTGTACTGGCTAGTTTTGTGTGTCAACTTGACACAAGCTGAAGTTATCACAGAGAAAGGAGTTTCAGTTGAGAAGATGTCTCTATGAGATCCAGCGGTAAGGCATTTTCTCAATTAGTAATCAAGGGGGGAGGGTCCCTTGTGAGTGGTACCATCTGTGGGCTGGTAGTCTTGGGTTCTATAAGAAAGCAGGCTGAGCAAGCCAGGGGAAGCAAGCAAGCCAGTAAACAGCATTCCTCCTTGGCCTCTGCATCAGCTCCTGCTCCTTGACCTGCTTGATTTCTAGTCCTGACTTCCTTTTGTGATGAACCGCAGCATGGAGGTGTAAGCTCAATAAACCCTTTCCTCCCCAACTTGCATCTTGGTCATGATGTTTGTGCAGAAGTAGAAACTCTGACTAAGACACATTCTATCTCTAAGTTTTGACCACTTGTGGAAGGCCAAAAGAAAGCTATCTTGTTGAAAGTTCTTTGATTTCTGCAAGGGCTAGCCTTTCATACATTTATCTAGTCTGTCAGGGCACATACCTCACACATTAGGACTTGCTCCTATACTATACACCACCCCCACCCCACCAACCTCTAATAGACAAGCAATGCACTGCAGTGATTAGCTGTTCTTCCCCATGGGACCCTCCACCCTACCTTCTATAAACAGTCCTATAATTGATAACAATGACATTATTGTTTACCTTTTCCTGTTCTGTTTGAGTGTAGTTTAAGTGTGTCTGGACAAAGGGCTTTTTAGAAAATCATTTTGATTTGAATTTGCTTCTACTCCCTATCTGAAGGGCAAAGTAAGACCCAGCCTTTACTGGTATGCTACCTGGCTTTTACTGGTATGCCAATTGATCATTATTGCTCACAATTAGGTTTATTCCAATAGATGTTGAAGAAAACAACTGTCCTCTAAAGCAAAGATTGAAGAACTGATATTGGTTAGACAATCTAACATTTTAATGGAGAAGTCTGTTACAAAAGTACAGGATCTCTTGGAAACATAAATTGATTTTACAATAGATAAGTTAATACCTGGTTTGTTATATAGTAGAGACTGATTAATTTTTCCATTTATTTAAGTCCATAAGCACTAACAAGGGCATGCAGGAAAAACAAACAATTCCCATTCATTCATATTATATTCAGATAATATAATTCTCTGCTTTCAAAAAAGGAAGATATAGATTACCAAGGTCATATGAGATAATAATGGGCCATGGAGTTTTTGTGGAAAAGCCAAATTAGAAGACCAACCTGATTTGATGCTAAGGCCCTAGAACAATTCCCTATAGGATAAAGCATAGACCATTCTATGTCAAAACTAGTGGGCCAGTGTTCTCCCAGAAAGAATTTCTGCTGAATTTGTAGGTCATAGGGACTAAGGTGGGCAGAAGTGATCACTAACTCCCAGAGGGAAGATAGAAAACTCTGCTGCTTAAACAGCCATCATTATCAGCATTGATCAGGCTTTTGAAAAACTGCTAACTATGGGCATCCAAGCAAGCTTTAACAGTGCCAGATCTGAGAAGACTTTTATTTAGTAACTAACTAGCATCATTATTCCAGAACAGAAAGCACACAGTCTAGGTGGGTTCATTGGTAAGTTCTATCAAACAGTCAAATATAACTTATATCAGCTCTCAGTTATATTCTCCAGAAAACAGAAGCAAAGGGAAAATATCTTTGAGCCAAGCATTATGCTAATACCAAACCAGACACACACCTCACAAGAAATCAACCGATCAATCTTTGTCATGAACATAAATCGAAAATTCCACAAGAAAATATCAGCAAACTTAGTGGAATAATACGAAAATAACTATATACCACAGAAGTAAAATATAGCTCACATACTGAAGACTGCTGCTATAGCATTAAAGATGAATTCTCATAACTCATCATATCAACAGGCTAAAGAAGAAAGTAACATTATCATGTTAATAAGAATAGAGAAACAGGTTCCAAAGCTCTCCAGCCCATGGAAAGAGAAAGGCTCTTCCTCACCTCAATAAAGAATGTTGCAAAATCAAAACAAAAGAACCTCAAACTCCACCTGTCCAGCAACAAGGTAAGGTTGTCCTTTGTCCCCTCTCCTTTACAACATCACAGTGGAGGTCAGAGCTAATACAAAGCATTAAGAGAAGGAAATCAGGTCTGGTGGTTAAAGTCTGTGATCCAGCTGATCAGAAGGCAGTTGCAGGAAGGCTCGTGGCCTAGAGAATGAATTGAAGGCAAGCCTAGGCAAGCTGATGAGGCCCCATTTACAATAACAATCACAAAGGCACTAGGGATATAGTTCCGCTGGTGTGCCTAGCATGTGTAAGGCCCTGTGTTCAGTTCCCAGTACCCCAATAAGTAAGTAAATAAATTGATCTATAATTAGATTGATTAAAAGGCATAGCTATTGTAACAAATAAAATTGTCTATGTTTGTTAATACCATGATTACTTAAAATTTACATAGCAAGGGGCCAGAGAGATAGCTCAGCAGTTAAGAACACTGTCTGTTCTTCCAGAAGTCCTGAGTTCAATTCCCATCACCCACAAGATGGCTCATGACCATCTATAAGGGGATTTGATGCCCTCTTCTGTCATACAGGTGTACATATAGCAGAGCACTCATAAATAAAATAAACTTAAAAAACTAAGACAGTTTACTCATATACATACAATAAATTAAATAAATCTTTAAAAAATTTACATAGGAAATATGAAAATATCAATAAGAAAACAACCAATCTTTAACTAAAAAATAATTACAGCAAAATTGCAGGATACATATTTAATATTCAAAGGTCAATTTTTTTGACCTAGCAGCAGTTAACAAGAAGAATTTGATACCAATAAGATTACCATTTACATTAGCAGCCGCCTGTTATAACACCTAGGTATGAATGTGGCAAAATATGTGCAGGATCTATGTGAGGAAAAACTAGGAGACTTGATTAAATGAACCTAAGAACAACTGAATAAGCTGAGAGATATTCTGTATTCATAGATAGGAAAACTAAATATTGTCAAGAAGAGAAATTCTGAATATGCCCATACTCTCATTACAATCTCTTTCAAAATTTGGGACATTAACACTGCAAATATCTACAAACTGTTTCTAAAATTCAGGTGATGGTGTAAAGTTTCTGAAATAGACAATAACCCCAAATTGGCAGAAGGACATAGCCAGAGGACTGGCATTTCCCAAGCTCAAGATTTGTCACAAAAATCAACTCTAAATTGATCATAGGCTTAGATATACAATACAAAACTACATAATTCATAGAGGATAGAAAAAAATCTAGACTTTTTTGGTATGGTGATGACATTTTACTTAAAACATCTTTGACATAATTCAGGAAAGAAATGATTGATAAACTGTACTTCAAAAAAACAAAACAAAACAAAAACTGATCTGAAAAAGACAATAGCGAAGGACTGAAAAATAATGCAAAGACTGGGAAAAACAATCTGATAAACTTGGTTAGGATGTATTTATGAGAGAGAATCTATCTTCAATATATAAAAAAGAAATTCAATTTAAAATTAAAGGTAAAATAATAGACATTATAAAGGGCCATTATCCAAGATGCACAAAGAACTATGAAGACACCAAGAAAAAGTACGTAACAAGTAAAACTGTCATGAATACCCTCATCAAAGAAGACAAAAATGGCAAATAAGCTTGGGAGAATTGAATTGCTTAATCTTGGGTGCTGGGTGTCCCAAGTCTCAAGATGGCAACTTGATTGGGCCTCAATTGGACCTTGTCCTTCTGGAACCCACAGATATATACACCTACAGTCCAGGCTCCTTCCTCCTAAAGGCTGTAGAAAATCTTTCTAAAAACACAGAGATGGGTTTTAAGAAACCAAGTTTTATACTTTAAAAACCCTACAAAGAACAGATCAGTGAGTGCTAAGGGTTATCTTAATAACAACCTGAAGTTACATAAGCAGGTATGTACGTCTGTGTATATATTACAGTTAGTGCACATACATTTCCTTGTTCCCAAGGCAGAGAGGGTCTAGAAGGAACTACACTCAGTAGTTAGAACTCAAATATTTGTTTCTAATAGATCATCCAATAAGAGATTGGGAATCCTGGGAGAATAGCTGATTCTGGGAGTGGTTCAAGAAACAAAAGATAATAATTCTGAAGTAAACAAAGAAAAGCATATTTAAAGCCATAGTATTGGAAAAAAGGGGACAAAATGGAACCAGTTTAAAGAGCTTCTGATGGCGAAAACCAGAATAATTTGGGCAACAAAGTACAATGTATGGAATGTAATCCAAAGAACATCAGCACCTCGGGAATGAGTACGCAGAGAACACAAATCAGCTGAGTCCAAGAGTTCCAAGCACAGCGCTTGAAGTGTTAGCCTCAAGTGGCTCCCCAAAGAGTATAGTATAGCGAAGGAAAACAGTTGTATCCAAGTGATGTACTGTATCACGAGAGTGATTAATGCAGGTCAACGTCAGTTGTTGAAAGGTCACACTAATAGTACTCATCCTTACTGTTTATTAGTGATTAAAACAGTGGCCATCATTGCCAAAATCCACAGCACCAATTATTCTATGAGAGAGACGTTAGAGAGACTCAAGTGGAGGCAGGCATGCTCTACCAAATACTTAACCAGTGCTTCTCAGAACCATCTAGGTTGTCAAAGCTAGGCTACAAGAATTAATTTCAGGGAAGAGGAGGTTGAAAAGACACTGTCATCAAACATCTTACGATGTCCTGCCTAGATGATTCACCAGAGCGGGAGTGGGGACCTAGTTGATAATGACATATCATTACTGGTTCACTAAATGTGACAAATGCACCACACTACTATAACATAATGACTGGGTGAACCAAGTTGTTGAGCACCGAGGCATTCTGTTACCATCTTCTAAAATTTAAAATGAATGATTTATTAAAGAAATCCCTCTAGATTCTTCTCAAAGACTCTCAGTGTAGTCTTCTCTGGTGGGCAGTGGTGCTGGATAGAAAGCCACTCTCTACATTCCCGGACTGTTTAAGTAGATGTGAATATAAGAGATAGAGAATGAATATCTCCCTGATTTACTAGGTCAAAGAATGTCCATCTTGAGACAAAGCCAGGTGTCTCTAACCCTTTGTGCAAGTGTATCTGATTCTGTGTCCAATAATGGCTTCTCTGGAGGGGAACAGATGGCTTAATTGATGCCACAAATATTCACCTTATCTAACGACTTAGAGAATTGGTATCTTGTGAATGTGTCAGTCTCACATGCACACACACGCATATCAGTCCTGAATTGGAATAGTCCCACTGTCTAGCTGCTTGCTCTCCTAGAGACATAATTTTTTTTTTTTTTTAAAAAAATAAAAACCCAGACATCCCCAGAATTCATAGCAAGATGTGCCTGGAGGGTCCCGGGGCATAGCCCTATGGCATCAGAGTTTTTCTTTCCAAGTGCCTCGTCACTGCTGGGGGTGGACAAACACACCAATCTTTTACATAGTTTTTCTCTGAGTGTATAAAATGACTCTCACTGCCCACCTCACAGCCCCCACATGCCGGTTTCTGCTTTGTTCCTATTTTCAAGGCCTTCTGGCATTACCTCAGAATAAACTAAAAATCTCCTCAAATTGGATCCTTGACTAATTCCAGAGGGGAGAGTTTCTTTGTAAATTCTGTTTGCTTATGGATTCTACACAGTGTTTGCAAATTCCACAGGGCTGGAAGATCTCCAGACCTATTTAAATCCCTTTTCCAATTACCCAACCCCATCAAATATGTCACTGGCTTGAAACAAAAGATCCAGAAGGATTGTTTTCTACAGTATGTAAAAGGCCAGAAGTTTTAAGACGTATGTTGCCTGCTTGATAAAGTTACGTGGACACCAGTATACATGGCTTCTAGAAAGCAACACTGTCCTTGAGTCTCCTAAGTCAGAGCTGGAGGGGCCACAGCCTGGCCCTGCAGGTGGCAGTCAAGTTTTCTCACTTAGCATGTGGAAGATTTTGAATAAATTGGGAAAGAACATTTTAGGGTTCTACCACCCACTTTCAGTTTGGATGCTCCCTGGAGCCACAGCTGAGCTGTCGCTTCAAGAAGGTTGTAACAGTTGTCACTCCCACCTTCTGAAAGAGCTCTACACATGGGAAACTGCAGGTCTGCTTTTCCTAAGGCCAGGGTTTTTGTTGTGCTCTTCTTGTTTGTTTTGTTCTCTCTCTCTCTCTCTCTCTCTCTCTCTCTCTCTCTCTCTCTCTGTCCCTTTTGGAGGTGGCAGACTGCTAACTATCACGGCTGAGCAGTCCCAGGTTTCTAGTCCTTGGAGTTTGTGGAGTCTAGCTTTGGGAAGAACATTCTGTGTTCTGGCTCGTCATGAAAAGGACCTTTGGTTGACTCTTGGGGCTTTTTCACTTCAAACAAGATGTATGTCTAGAACATTTCTATCAAGGAAGAAATGCCTTACTTGCCTGTCTGATGTAAATGATGCTATGCCCTACAATGACATCTTATTAAGAACTAAAGAAAACTGGAGGAGAACATCACCTTCAGGATCCTAGTCTGTGTATGTGTGTGTGCATATCCCTAGAGACTTCCATGTGTCCTGCATCCAACTCTGGAGGCATTTGTCAGCTGAAACACATTATCACTATCAGTTGACTGGGAAGTGTGGAGTGTTGGTAGGCTGCAGGAGTCACCAGTGACAAATTCTAAGATATTTTTGAGTGTCGTCCTAACGCCTCTTCCTGTGACATTCGTTTTTTTGGTTTGGGCTTATGTATAGGAAGTGTCCCACAGTTCCCTGATTATGATCATGGTAATCCCATGACCTAGGCTCCCAGACCGAGTAGGAAGAGGAAGTGGTAGTAGTACACTTTCATTCTTCGATGCTTCCTGATTGTTGAGATGACATGCATCTCACTATCCTGCCATCATGCCATGGCACCCCCACCCTCACCCCCACTTAGTCATGCAGATTATGTCCTCAAACTGTGAGCCGACATAAATGTTTCCTTTCTTAAGTTGCCATTGTCAGAGTAGCAGGTGACTCATCCAGGTGTTCAGTGAAAAGCAACCAGAAGGTGAAGGTTTATGGGTCCAACCAGAACACTGATACTGCTGGATACAATAGATGTTTCTCTCTTTTCTCTTTGCAGCTTAGCTACAGTTCTTTAAAATTCAGAGTCTCTTCCTAAGGATTTAATAGATTAGCACTCAGCCAACAGATTATCTACTCTAATCAGTCAATCCACTAACACTCCTTGAGGGTCGGTATATAAAACACATCTTACTGCTTACTCTGAAGGATGCGAAATGAATACATGATGCTCAATAAATTCTTTTTGAACAAGTAGAAGTAAGCTATGGAAAGTGCTGAGCATTCAGTATGATGTAAGCCCTCCGTGTATGGGGTCTACTGATGCTCCATCATTGCTGCTCCAGATCAGTGACCCCTGCTTTGAACAAGCTAAAGAATTCTTCTAGGCCTCAAGTTCCTCTTGGGGAAGATGGAGATGATGTGGTAGTCTTTGTTTTCTCAATGTGACATGAGTCTTACACACAATCACATTTGGAAAACTGTTTTAAACACTAGGAAACATGGAACAAAATGTAAGGAATGAGCAGTTATTTGTTGGTGAGAGGGATAAGGGCTTAATTCCAAGTGAAGGGAAGAAATCATATACTCTTGTTGTAGCTCCTGCGCTTGGGACAGGCCTGGGACAAGGTCTTGAGTGATATCTACTACACCATCCACTTCCAGGTCTATAGGTCCAGGTGTTTGAGCGACTGGTTATGCTGTTTAAACTGTAATTTGATACAAACACTTGAGAGAAGAGTCTTTTTTTTTCCTTTTTTTTGAGACAAGATCTTACTATGTAGCTCTGGCTGGCCTTGAACTCACTGTGTAGACAAAACTAGCCTCAAATTCACAGAGAACTGCCTACATCTGTCTCCCAGGTAATGGGATTATGGCATGAACAACCATGCCCAGCTGAGAAGAGGGTCTGAATGAGGGATTATCTATACCAGATTGGCCTGTGAGAAAGTCTGTGGGGATCATTCATTGATATAGGAAAATCCACCTTGAGTTTGGGTATCTTCAGCTCATGGCCTGTGCCCTGGGGTGCACAGGGGTGGGAAATGCTAGCTAAATACTGACCAAGCAAACAAGGGCAGTTATTCTCTTCCCTTTGACTGTGGATATGATGTGACTTGTTGCTTAAATTCTTGCCTTGATTTCCCTAAACCATAGAGTGTAGCTGGGCATTATAAGCCAAGCATACCCTCCCCCCCCTTCTCTTGCTTCTCGTCAGGGTGTCATAGAAACAGAAATGAAATAAAGACATTGAATATGGAAGAAATGGTAAAAGATGAGGTTAATATTGCTCTCAAGTTTTGCTTCCCAGATAATAAGGTCATCCACATGTTCATTCACTCAACATTTCTCGGTGGAATCATGAAAAAAAAAAAAAAAAAAAAAAAGACCATCTTTCGAATCTTCTAACTCTCCAGAGAATCTTACTTTTGGAATGTTCTCTTTAAATTTTACTGTCTAGCAAAGTGGGCAGATGTCAATGGCTAAGACACAACTGGGTCACTGTCACCCTCTGAAAGTGATTCCTGACTTTGTCTTTGAATTGTAGTTGCTGTCTTCTAAGGACCATAGGCTGGGCTGCTGAAGATGTCATAGCAAAGCTCCAAAGGGCACATGGAAGGGTTGTGGTGTCTTGCTGAGCTTCTGAATCTATGGCAGTGGTTATGGAGTACTGGAAGGAGTTATGTAATGAGTTCACTAATATGCATACCTTTTTATCACCCATCTAAGGGAATTAAAGTCCCTTATTAAAACAAAATGCAGACTCTCTACAGTTTTAGTTCTCATAGGAGACTGCCCAGGTAAAGAAAGGTATTTGGGCTACTTGTGCCTACCTCCATTCCTCCCATGGTTTATCTGCCTCCTGGGTTTTCTCTCTTTAATTACTATGACACCATTGCATTGGCTTCCCTGTAAACTCTGTCCTAGCAGTGAGCAAAACATTCTAGAACTTTTCATTTCCACTGGAAAACAAAGTTTTTGAGTCTTGAGGAACTAGAATTTTCTGAAAGGCTCTATTCAGTAGAATAAAGGAGAAAACATAAAAGGTGAAATTCAGAACATGAACTTCTAAGTTGGTCACAGCCACTGTTTGTTCTACTCCTTCTCTGGATGTAGCTGGACTCACAGCTGAGCCAGGATGTGCTTACTCTTGGGCCCTGAACTTCTAGCTCACCCTTTTCTAGTTTCCTGACCCTGTTGATAGTGTTTGACAGTTTGAATACTTTTAAATCTAAGACAAAGTCAACAAACAGAATAACCCTCCCCAGAGTGGTTATTCTCCATGAATACAGCAGCTACATATGGATAACAGTATCTAACATGGTGGTTGTTAGCATACGACACTCAGATACACTGTCGTAGTAAAAGGGATCCACTGTGAAGCTCATTTAAGACCATGGTTTCTAAGACCTGCTCTCAGACAGACAGGAATGGCAATGGCCCCAATGCAGATCCATTTGGAAGACATAAGGGACTGCTATGGGTGGTTGACCAAAGGATTCACTCTGGCCAAACCTTCCTTAGAACCAGAATGTGGTCCAAGGTCCCTCTTATTCATTTCTTTCCCAGTCTATTTCTGCTTCCATGGCTGTCAGACCTTCATTATAGTCTGAAGTTCCCCATAACTCACTGAGTACCTCCCAAGTAGATCTAATCCTACCCTGATAGCTGGTTCTTATCAGACTGGCATGATCAGGAATTTGGGAGGGACATTTGAGAGTAATCCAAATGAGTGGTGGTTCAAGTGTTCCAGTCTTTCAGGTTAGACACTTTCTGTCTCTGGTTGACCCTGGTGGTCTAACCCCTAACTGCTAGTTTAGCTGGCCAACTGGGATCTTCTTTTTTCTTATGGAGATTGTTCCTCTTTGTTCAGGGCAGCTGCCTCCCTGGAGAGACATTAACACTTAGTTGCTTCAGGCTGGGTGCTTGACTTTAGGAACATAGCCAAGACAGCTCATGTAGGTGCATCCACATTAGGTTATTTACGCCTCTTTGGCAACCTAAGAGGACAGAAGCTCTGAAAGTAGCAAAATAAACAAAAAGTCAAAACACAACGTCTTGTCTGGGAAACCTTGAAAAAGGTAGAGCTGTGGTCACAGCCCAGTCAACAGTACGCTGGTTGTTTGGAAAAGCAAAATAAAATTCCATCTGTGTCCACAGCTGTGTCAGAGATGGAATACACAGACAAAGTATGCATGCAGACACCTGCCAACACAGCAACACCCACTGATGGGAAGAGTTCACTTTACACAAGCCTATTCAGAATTTTATAATCAAATGGCTTAAAACGCCTTCACTATTTTCTTATTGTACATTTGGCATCTAACTAGATATGGTCACTGGGCAAGCAGATTGGCCACAGCTCTAAAGCTCATGATCAATTGTGTGTTGATGTCTGAACATCGCCGTTTCTGAGAAGAGGGCCCTGATGTATACTGTTTGCTGAATGTGCCATTGTGATGTCTCTGAAAACCTGGTTTGTCCCATGGGCAATCTTGGCTAGGGGGCCTAATGTCCTTCTCCCTGCCTTTTCGGTTTTCTATCCTTTGGAGTAGGCAAGGATATCTCTGGGAGTGAAAATACTAACTTATATCCAGGACTACCACTGCCACTGCCACTGCCACTGCCACTGCCACTGCCACTGCCACTGCCACTACCACTTCTTCTCCTTCTCCTTCTCCTTCTCCTTCTCCTTCTCCTTCTCCTTCTCCTTCTCCTTCTCCTTCTCCTTCTCCTTCCTCCTCCTCCTCCTCCTCCTCCTCCTCCTCCTCCTCCTCCTCCTCCTCTTCTTCTTCTTGGTCTTAGAGTTTATTTTATTTTGTTTTTTTGTGAGAATGTATTTGTAGATTTTATTATTATGTTAACTTTCTTTTTTTGATATTTTATTTACATTTCAAATGTTTTCCCCTTTCCAGGTCTCCCCTTTGGAAACCCCCTATCCCATCCCCCCTCCCCCTCCCCCTTTGGGGGTTCCCCCCCCCCACCTGCCCATCTCTGTCTTCCCTCCCTGGCATTCCTCTACATCTAACATCCTCAGGCCCAAGGGCCTCTCCTCCCCCTGATGGTTGACAAGACCCTCCTCTGCCACATATGTGGCCAGCACCATGGGTCACTCCATGTGTATTCTTTGGTTGGTGGTCCAGTCTCCAGGAGCACTGGGGGGGTCTGGCCAGTTGAAATTGTTGCTCCCTCCATGGGGCTGCAAACTCCCTCAGCTTATCCAGGACTTCTTATTGAACTAAGTTCATGTCATTGCCTACACTTTCTTACAGCTAGCATTTCCTAAGGGTTTTATAAATTCTATGTGCTAGATAGAGCCTGTATCTGCAGCATGCTCCAAACACCCACGTTAAAGATTTGGTTCCCAGGTGCTACTCTAGGAAGCTGGTAGAACCTCAAAGAGGAGAGACCTAGTGGAAAGAAGTTAGGCCACTGGGGGTGTGCCCTTGAAAGACATAGTGAACCCCCTTCTTCTCTTCCATTGGGTTTCTGTGGTTATAGACAGGCAAGCAACCTTCTCTATCATGTGTTCCCACCATAATGCACTGCATTGTTACTAGACCAAAACCAAGGTAGCCAAGTGACCATGGACCAAGACCTCTGTAAACCATCACCTTAAGTAAACCATGTTTTATTTAGCCTGTATTTTGTTGTTAGAATTTAAGGAGCTGACTAACACAATTGTGCCTTGTTTACTAGTGTAAAATAACCATGGACACGAGATGAAAATTGTTATAATGATGAGACCTATAATGACAGGAGAGATGCTTTTCTCCTATCACTATCCAGTCTTGCTTCTCTGCCGTGAGAAGCTGCTTCAACGCTCAAGGTATCTGAGCCAATCAAGTTTGAGGTCAGCTCTCCACTTAACTCTCCAGTCCAATAATAAGGAGATGAGAACATTGCTGGTGGGGCTATGGACTGCTTGGAGGATTTAATAAAGCTATCATTCTCACTAGAAAAATACACAGCAGTGCTTAAAAGCATGCCTATGATTTCATGCAGGTCATGGGTGCCCCTTCCCACTCCATTTCATTCTCAAGACTTAATCAAGAACATATATTCTAAAATGACCTTACAGGACTCTTTCTCTGTATCTGCCACAATTTGAACATATCCCTATAAGCTTCTATGTGTTGGAAACTTAATCCCTGACTTCATATGCTAATGGTATTTGAAAGGGTGGCCTCTGGAAAGTAGTGGGATTAGATGAGGTCATACAGGGGGCGGCATCATTTTGGCTTTATGGATTCTCTTGAGATAGACCTGGAGAGATGGCTCAGTTATTAAGAGCACATACTACTCTTCCAGAGGCTCAGAGTTCAGTTCTTAGCTCCTATGTCTGGTGCCTTTCAACTCCTTTAACTACAGTTTCAGTACATGTTCTCCTGGCCTTCCAATAGAGCATGACTCTCATGTTCAAATATCTACACTGAGACACACCCCCTCCCAAACACAGATAATTAAAAACAAATTCAGGAATGAAAAAAAAGATTTACTTTTTCCCTTTTAAGGTATTTATGTTAATTTTTATGTGTATGAGTGTTTTGCAAGCATTTATGCATGTGTACCATGTGCATGCCTGGTGCCTGTGGAGGTCATAAGAAGATATTGGGTCCCCTGGGACTGGAGTTATATAGGGCTGTGAGCCACCGTGTTCTGGGAATCAATCCTGAATCCTTTGCAAGAGCAACAAGTGTTCCTTAGCTGCTGGGCTATCTCTCCAGCTGAAGATCTTTTGAGATAGCACCCTTACTGTGTCATGGCATTTGGTGCCTTCCATCAAGCTGACCTCAGGAAGGCCCTGGCTAGATGCTGAACACCCGTGGACTTCCAACCTCTGCCACCACAAGCTGAATGAAATTTTCTACAGAAGTTACCTGATCTGTGCTATTTCATTACAGCAACAGAAAATGGGGTAAGAAAATACCCAGAAGTTTCCATAGCTAAGCTGGTAATTCCCCAGGAGAATTTTCCCCAAGAAATTCAAGAGTTCTGTTAGCAAAAACATTCTTTATAAGATTTATTCCAAACAAGCCTGTGGGATCCAACAAAGAAGATTTTTATCCTTCTTTTAAACCCCAACATTATGCTGTGCACAGGCATGTCTATACACAGAGGTCTCTGACTTCCCTTAGGATTCTGTAAATTGTCCAAGTAATTAGCAAGGGTTAGGGTTGCAATGTTTCCGAGCTGCTAGTTTTGCAGGGGTGAATGCTGATTAATGAACGGACACACATGGAAGTGTCAGGCATGGTAATGGGCAGACGGAGAGCCAGGAGGGACTCTGGGAGATGAGGTCCTTGGTTGAGGAGGACTGTGAAGTACAAAATAGTCTTATTAAAAATGCATGCTGTTGAGGAAGAAACCTTTAAGTGACCTCATTTTTGTTCCATTCTAAAAGATTTCCTACTCCAGCTGGTCTCCCGTGAGTAGATTAGGTCACTTTTTCTTTTCTCTTCCAAGCATCCTGTTTCTTTTAATTTCTGCTGAGATCATCATCACCCTTGGGGCGTGCCATCTTTTCAGAGAAATGAACTCTTCAGTCTTGAGCCCAGGCCTCTGCGGAGAGAACATGCCCTAATGGCTCTGCTTTCTTTAGTAGTAGGTGGTACAAATTCCACCACACTGATCTTTGGGGATTTTGATGTGTTTTTCATTATTCATTATTAGTATTTGGTTTTATAGGGATTTCAACTTTTTTTTACTTGTTCATGGTTAAAGTGATTATGAGACTTCCCCAGAGAGCCTAATGTTGAGGAAAGCTTTGTCCTGTTGGTTCAGTCCAGAGCAGGTGCCTTCTGGATCATCAGGCAACATCAGACACATAGTCCAACGCCAGAGACTAAGCAGTGACAGTTCTCCATGTCAGGGGCACAGTGGTGACATCTATTCTTAGAGGCACCACAGAAATAATTACACTTGAAATACTTGGCACAAGCAAGATCTGTGAGGTGCCTTAAAAAACTTGCAGGGAGGGAACACCAAGAATGCTTCTTGGAGGAAGGGACAATGTAATGTGAATAGAACAGTGTGTGTGTGGGTGGGGGAGCAAGCACAGAAGAGAGAATTTGTGCCAAAGGAATGATTGGCAGCTGGAGATGATAAGAGTTCAAGAGTCATAAAAATAATTGAATGGTGGCAATATGATAAAGAATAGGAGTAATCAAACAGGAGAAATGACGTAATAAGGCCTGGGACTTGTGGTTATTGTTTGTGAGTGGGTGATGGGGGAGGGGATGCCAAGTCGGGAGGGAAGCACTGGTGAATGGAACTGTATTGTAGCTCAGTTGTCCCTCAGTGTTCTCAGGAGATTGCTTCAAGGACTCTCAAATGAACCAAAAATCCCAGGATGCTCACATCCTTTCTATAGAATTGTACAGTGTGAGCCTTGCCTTCTGCATTCTTTAAACGATCTCCAGAGACTTAGAATACTTAAGGCGATGGAAATGTATGTAAATAGCTGTCTGGCTGCACTGTTTAGGGGATGAGAAGAAATTGGGTTTATATTCAGTACCCAAGTCCTTTCTCGCTAAAATATTTTCTATCCTTGACACAATCCCATGGGTATGAGGACGACCTATGCTTGTGTTTAGGCTGTTTAGTGTGTGCACAGCACTTCATTAGAATAATATTTATTCTTGTATATAAAAATATTTACTATTGATGGTTTAAAAAAAAAAACAAAAAAGCAGTAAACTTAAAGTGAAAGGAGGGGAATGGGGAAGATGTGGACCTAGTGGGTCAGAAATAAAACATCATATGTCTTATGAATAAGAGTGTAATAATATACATAATATATCTTATATATAAGTCTATATAGTCAAATCTTAACCAACTTGAAATAGTGTAGTGATTGTTACTACCGTGTAGCTTGGGTGCCACAATTCTGAAGCTCTTGTCTTTAGGATTTAGGGTGATCTAAACTATTGCTCATGAATGATAACCAGGGTCTTTCATCTCTTGAGTATTGACCTATTAAGCCATGGATGGCCCTAGTCTATACCCAGGATGCAGGGGTGGGAGACACTAAAACAGCTGTTCTCACTCCAATCATCACAAAGCAAACTTAAAAAGCTATACAGAAAAGACAATTGTTTTGTGGCTTGTAATTTTTTTTTAAAGATTTAAATACTAGATTGAAATGTACATAAAAATGAGAAACAACATACTAGGATTAATTCTAACTTAGCACATTATAACTTATAGCGGTCAAAATATTGAGAATTTAGGAGTCTTGTGTTTTAAAAGTTTTGACGGGTAGTGTGAACGGTGCCTGCTTTCTTCTTGTACTAGAACGTCCTCTATGGAAAGGGAGTCTTCCCTAGGCCTGGGCAGATCCACACACAGTCTCAGTTTGCATCTGCTTCCAGGCCTCTAGCCTCAAGAACTCAGAGTTTCCTTAATATTTATTTTTGCTGATGTCACTTTCTCTGGACATCTTCATCCTTTCTTCATAGACATTTCCTAGTTCTTATGTACAAAGCCATCTTCCCAGTTCCTCTTGCTGCTTGGGGGAGGGGGGGTTCTAATGGGGTGACACCCACAGAGTTAGCTGTTTCCTGTAGAATTCAGATCACTGCTTCTCAAATTGCATTTCTTTATGGCATGATTGCTTTTTGTGTCTCTATTGTACTTTTTATGTTTTGTTAGTGAATTCTTTCCCTCTATTCTTTACAAAAAACAAACAAACAAACAAACAAAATCTATAGGTTCTTGCTACCTAATTCAGGACAGCTTGGAACTCACTGAATGATCCAAGCTTTCTTCAAACTTGGAGCCCCTCTGCCTTCGTTTGTCACATGATGAGATTCCAGATGTGCAGCACGAAACAACGCCAGCTCCCTTCTTTTTTCCATTTCATTTTTGACACAAATTCTTGTGTAGTCCAGTCTGGCTTGAAGTCACTATGTATCTGAGGCTGGCCTTCAACTCCTGATCCTTCAACCCCTACCTTCCTAATCCTGGGCTTACGGACAAGGGAAACCATGCCAGGCTTGAATTCCTTCTCCTGAATATTCAGTTTTATCAAAGGTCATCGGAAGCTAAGGAGTTGCTTTGCAACAGAAAACAGGCAGAGTGACCAATCCCCAAGGAACTCTGAAGGAATAACATGGTCCTAATCACTGCAATCTGTTATTTATGGAGCGATTTGTGTTCTGATTATCAAGTAGCAGGCATTGTACTCAAAGCAATTGCTCACAGATAATTCACCTTGGTAACAGAGATTGGAACTGGGCTGTTGGGTGACTTTACAGACTGTGGTAACAGAAATTCAAGATTATGGGAATGTCGAAAAGTGGAGACTGCTGGTACCTCCTCTTGAGTCAGGAAAACAAAACCAAAAACCTCTCACCTGAGATAGATAGATAGATAGATAGATACAGAGAAGAGAGAGAGAGAGAAGCAGAGACAGAGAGACAGACAAAAGACAAACAGTAGAGGTGTGTGCAGAACAGATCGCCTAGGGAAACGGTAGGAACTGTCTGGAATTCCCAGTAGTGAACTAGTGAACTGTAACACTGGAAGGAATATGAGGCATTTGCTTAGAAAATGCAGGAAGTGGACAACAGGGCAGGCAGAGACAAATAGGGACTGTCTGAAGGAAAAAACTCCCAAGGCAAAACTACAGTGGAACTGAGACCAGACAATTTTTTGTTTTGTTGTGTTTTAAACCAGATCTGGCTTTGTAGCCCAGGGTGATCCTGAACTCCCAATCTTCCTGAAGCAGCCATGAGGACACTGCCTCTTTTGGGACACTGCTAAGCACTGTTAAAGCACCAATTCAATTGCTGCCAATGTTAATAAGTTCTTCAAGTCCCTGTAAGCCTGCTCTCTGATGTTCATTTTTTCTGGGGATAAGTCAAGAGAAGGAGGGTGTGTCTATCTACCTCTGTAACCGGCAGCTATTGGATTTATCTTTGCTATTCTAGATGCCTTGAACAATAAGGCTCTCAGTCCAAGAGCCAGGCTAATGGCAGTCATTTTAAGCTTTCCACAGACCTCTTCAGAAAACTGCACAATGGTTGTAGATGATTGCTCTAGCCCTTGAAGAGAAGGTTCATCCTCAGCTAGGACTGTTTCAAAGAATTTGCACTAGGCGTTTGCTAAGTCCCAGTGAATTCTAGCTAAGCCCCAAATCATTTCTACTCTGGGCAGAGGGAGAACTGGTCCCTTAGAGACTTAGCAGGGGGATAGCTGTGACTGGAACTAAGAAAGCAAGGTTGTGATGTTTATGTGGGTACAAACATAAACCTTCCTTTGCTTGTGAGGTCTGCTGTACTCAGTGTAAACACTTCTCCCCTGCCTACATAATGAAGCTCGCTTGGTGAGTCAGCCTAGAGATTCCTGGAGCTTCTCCTGATACTGCAGTGTTAGGCCCAACAAAATGCTTCTCTTGAGCAAGCAGTGCTTTCTTACCTACTTTCCTTAGCACAAGATGATGAACGTGCAGAAGGGAGCACCAGGGACAGCAGTGTGGCAGTGAGGGCTGAGCAGTTGGTAGACTAAGCTGCACCATCAGCAAGGCAGCCAGATGCTTGACAGCTGACATCAAGACAGAGGAGCAGCTTGAGAGCACAGCCAAGGCAAAACACACGGGCAGTGATGGAGGTCAAGATGGATATAGGGAATGACAGAAGGCTGAGGCTGAAGAGGGTGAAAGACTAAAACCCGGAGAAGAAAAACTGCAAACTCCACGTACTACACGAGTTGTAAAGCAATGGCTCTCAACCTTCACAGCGCTGGGACCCTTTTCTATCGTTCCTCATGTTCTGGTGACCCTCCACAACCATTTTATTTTTGTTGTTACTTCATAACTGTAGTTTTGTTACTGTTATGAGTCTTAATATACATATCTGTGTTTCCCAATGATCTTAGGCCACTTCTGTGAAAAGGTCCTACAACCCCCCCCCCCAAGGGGTCGTGACCCTCAGGTTGAGAACCACTGTTCTAGAACATTATTAAGCATTTAGGGCCAAGGGTCTCAGGTACCCCAGACCTAGGAACAGGAATATTACCTTCTGTCAAGGGCTAAGCATCCTGATACTTAGGCCTATCTGGAATCTGCCATGCTGGCTGTTTGCTATTGGCTAAGAAATGTCAAAATTGTAGGCTTACCTTTGCAGAGCTAAGGATCACACTAAGAGACAGGACACTAGAAGGTGCCACCTGCTGCTGCTCTCACCTGCCCTCTGCCACACTTTGCTGTTGGCCATGCAGAAGAGTACGGAAGCCACTGAGCAATAATGCTTCAGTGTGGGAAGCCGCCCAAGTCGCACCCACATTCGCCATTACAAGATGGCGCCTACATCCGGCCGAGGACAAGTTGTAAACAGGCTAGTGCGCATGCACCTGGTAATTTTCCACCTCAGAGTCTCAGCCTCTCTCGTGGGGTCATCTGGCCTGATGTGCGGGGAGTCAGTGGGGAAGCTCCACGTCCCAGGCAAGCGCTGTGACCTATATAAGGGACGGGTGTTCTATTGTTCGGGGTCTCCACTCGTGGCAAGCTTATGCTCTCCCTCTCAAGATGCATTAAAGCTTTACTGCAGAAGGATCCTTTGTGTGCCGCGTCGTTCTTGCTGGCGAGACGGTAGCGCGGGACACTTCAGGACTTCTTCTTGCTTGCCTACCATTTCTATTCTGGTAGCAAAAGACTCCAGATAGATAAATGGTAATTCTCCTGTCTCAGCCTCCCCAGTTCTGAAATTATAAGTGTGCACTACCATGCCCACCAAGACCAATTACTCTTGTTTAAACATTTTTTCTGGGCTGGCCATTTGAATGTCAGATGTTGCAGGGAGAATCATGTTCCTCAGTACATGATTTGTGTCTGTTCTTATGTTTCAAAACAATAAATTATTAAAAGAATAGCATCATCAAACAATTGTAGTTAAATGACTGTTTTTAGGTATTTGCACTTTCATACACTGATATTATTAGTTCAGAGGCCAGCAAGATGGCTCAATAGCATAAAGCACCTGCCACCAAACTTGACAACCTGTGTTTGATCTTCAGCACACATAGAGTAAAAGAGAAAACTGACTCCCATGAATTATCCTTTAACCTCTTCGCACAGGTGTGCTCCCTAAAAGACAGTGTGCATGAAAATACAATGCGTAAAAAAAGATTATATATTTGACCTTCGCATTGAAATGCAAGCTTGCCAGATACCGTCATTTCTATAATGCTTGTAAGGGGTTGGCATTTGCTGCGGAATATGATGCAAAAGATCTGGATGACAGTATGTGAATGGGTTGGAAGATGTTAGAGATCTGAGAGTACTCACGGGGCAATTCTCACAGCACATGAGACGGGTTCTAAAGCAGTTCTCTTTATAACCTGGTAGACAAGTGTACATGTGCCTGTGCGTGCGCATGTGCCTGTGCGTGCACATGTGCCTGTGCGTGCGCGTGTGTTCCCACTGTTTTCTTTCTTTTCTGACTTGGCAGGTGAGTCACATTCTCTCAGCAGCTGTTCTAGGTTTGGAGGTCTCCAGGTATTCTCTCAGTGCTCAAAACAAATGACATAATACTTTGAGGACAGCAATAACCATGTCTTTAGAAATCAGAACAGATTTAGAAGAAAACTGAAATCCATTCAGGTCAGAGGTACAGGAATGCTTGCGTATAGGTGAGAGGTCTAGGTTCAGAGGCTCCTGGAAACGACTGTATCCTGGTGGTGATTAAGTCCTACAGACCTCAGGTATCATGGTGTGTTACATTAGAAACATCTATAGACATGTTAGTGTCTTTCCACAGTTTCACAATCTACTGAATAACCATCAGTTGACAAGCTATTTCACTTTTGCTGGCTGCAATTTAGCAAGTATTCCTGATTTCACTTGATAGCAGGCCAGTTCTTTTATTCTCATCTTAACCACTAATAATAATCTTGAAATTACATGTTTCACACAATAGTGTGTGTGTGTGTGTGTGTGTGTGTGTGTCTGTGTGTGTGTTACAGAATGACTACAAAAGGGTTAAAGAGGGCACAGAGTTCAAAGAGGTGTTATTGGAGGAGAAGGCACAGACAGAAACAGTACAGAGGCAGAGTCACTGCAGGTGGTTACATAAGATATTAATTAGCTCAGCTGGAGAGCTGCTAGAGGCAAGCTAAGCAGAGCATCAAGGTAGAGCCCAGATGCAGAAGCTTAGTACTGTCAAAGGCAAGCTGCAGCACCATGGAGATGGGAGCTGAGCAAGACAAGCTGCAAGACTCTTGAGGTGAGGCACAATGCCCAACCCAGAAGAGTGAGTGGATGGATTAATTCAAGTCAGTCAAGAAATGGGGGCCATGCTGAAATAAAGACCCAGGGGCTGTTGGGTGTTCTCTGCCTGTTGGTCTTTTGACATAGGCACAAGGTCATCTAATGACAGGCCACTGTGCTAGGAGGGTAGTCAGAGAAGTCAAGGATGGATTCATTCCTCATAGTCAGCTGCATTCAAAGGTGAAATCCAAAGCTGCAGGGCTTTGAAGACTGGTGAATAGAATGAGATCTGAGTCCTATCTCTATCCCTAGGTAGAAGAAGGACAGTCTAAACTGCCCAGAAGTTCATATAATTACAATCTATCTGGAGGGATTCTGGAAAAGAGTGAAGTCATATCATATCCTCACTCATAGAAAATCCAGAGCTGGGGAAATGATGCTTACAGTTGGTAGTAGTTAGCATAATGTTCTTTCTGGGTTCAATTTCCTCCCAAACCCATGTAAAAGCCAGACCTATGTGGGGTCTATAATCCCTGGGCACCTATGGGGAAATGAAACACAGAGACAAGACAATCCCCAGAAGCAGAATGTTCCCTGGCTCAACCAAGATGCAACAGTGAGGACCATGAGGACCAGTACCCTGGGTTGTCCTCTGACCAGTACATGCATACCATAGAACTTGTGCACCATGTTCATGAATACATGGTATGCATTCATGCACTGGGCAAACAAACAGTTCGTTCAATGGATCTGTCAACCACCTAGTCAGAAAACAGCTCTAAAGAAAGTCATATATTCTGGAGACTACACATGGTCTAAACATGCAGGTTTCCACAACGGTCTTTCTGGCCCTTGTCTACTCTCACTTCTGGCGATTGTTCCTTACACAGTACACAGTAGTCTCTTTGGTTGTTGTCTTTTCTAACCCTTTAAAGTGTCTCATAATATTTCAAACTTATGGATTCTGTTGTCTAGTCTCTGCAAATATCCTCTGAATTCATTCTGTGAAAACCATTCCAATTAATCGAAGACCAGAGTGAGATCATGGAAATGGTTCATCAGCTGTTACGTTGCCCCCCTTTAATCAGATCCAGGTAGTGGTCCATCCATTGTTGGTCTAAAGCAATGGTTCTCAACCTTCCTAATGCTGCAACTCTTTAATACAGCTCCTCACTTTGTGGTAAACCCCAACTATTAAATGATTTTGTTGCTACTTCATAACTGTAATCCTGCTACTGTTATGAATGGTATTGGAAATATCGGATATATGCTCCCCAAATGTGTCATGACCTACAGGTTGAAAACCACTGATCTAGAGCAGTTCAATAAGATTTGGGGTCTGGTGTTTCTAATATAGTTCTAATAAGCCCATCTGCTTCCAACTTACGTGATACCCTTTTAATTCCACAAATAGATTATTTATTAGTCTGTGCCTTGTGGTTCACATTGGACAGGTGGTGTTTACAGGCAAAAGCAAGACACAGAGTTATCCAACCTCTGCATTTTCACTCAAAGTTGAGCCAGCTGCTGCCCTATAAATGGAATCATCCAGGGAAAGGCACAGCGAAAGCCACTGTTTCATTCAATATGGAGTAAGTTTGAACATGGCCCAGCCTGATCTCCACATGAGTTAATATCCTTTATGTCCTTTGTGGAGAAGCTGATGTGGTTGGAAAAATGTCATTTAGTTGGGTACATGATTAGTATACAGGCATGATTTGTAAGTATATTATTTTGGCTTCCCAAATCCTCAGACCGATGTTATAATAATCCTAATAAAACTGAATCTGTTTAGATTTGAAAATAAAATGGACTTAGCTCTTGCTTCCTGGGCAAGCCTCAGGTACACACATCTTCAGAGATTTCAGAATGGAACTTTTTTGTATGGGCTCACCAGTCTTTAGAATAGATTTTTAAAATGATTTATTTTTATGTGGATGGGTGCTTTTTCTTTATGTATATGTGCATGCAGAGCCTACGGAGGCCAGAAGATAGTGCTGGATCCCCTGGAACTTGAGGTGCAGATGTTGTGAGCCGTTGTGTGGGTGTAGGGAATTATACCAGGGTCCTCTGGAAGAGTAGCCAGTACTCTGAATTACTGAGCCACCTCTTCAACCTAGTTTGTAATTTTTGAACCAAGGATATTTTTTTTCTCCTAATGGAGCAAAATTCAAGAAACGTAAAATTAAATCCCAGATTGTGAACATTCCCATTAACAAAGTGAAAAAAAATTACCTGGAATATGGAATAAATGTGTGAACTTCCTGGGGGGAGGGGAACTATATCTGTGTTAAATATTCACAATCAGGATCAAATTGTCTTAGACTAGATGTTAGCCCCCAACAGACATTTGTTTTCTAAACTGTGTCCCCATAGCATCCATCTACCATATATATTGGGGATATATTGACTGACCACACCTTAAGGATGCCACCAACAAGCACCTGAAGCAGAGAGCAGAGGTTTTCCTACCTTTCTGTAATCCATGTGATGTTTCCATTAATGTACTTGAAAAATGCCTTGCTTTAAGGTTTTCTTTTCTTCTGTGACCATAAAAACTTGATGAAATCTTTACCACATTGGAGCATGTGGTATCTGAGGCAACTGAACCCATATTCCCAAGCCATGAACAAAGAGCAAAGCTTTGTACACTCTTCGGGTGAAGTGATTTCCTCAAGATCTGGCATCATAGCAGAGGTGGCTGTGGCAATGAGAGGAATGTGTGATCTGGTAGTCATGATAATGAATCAACTGGATGACAGGGAGCACAGTGGTAATAGAGCTGTTAACACTCAACAGGAGAATCTGAAGGAAGGTGCAGGACCCTCATATTTAGTGTCACCTATCACTCATCCCTGCCTTCCAGTTGCAAGTGATCATGGGAGGTGCTAGAGTTTGGGACTCTGTAATGTACTTTCACAAGGTTATCATGCATGGCAGCATACAACTTTTCAGTGATCTAACTGTTTTGGAGTACCCTTCATCCCTCTAAGTAACCCTTCATCTATATACTTCTATAACTTGGTCCAATAAAGTTATTGGTTTGCCAAGTAGGACTTGGGTGGAATCTTGGTTTGTCGCTGGTGACATATCTCATAATGATTAGACATTTGCGAATGACTCTTTATAAAGAAAAAGTAGTGTCACATACATAGAGAAGGATAAATTCAGACTATTGTCTGTGGTTTTGGCTAGAGATGTTATAGTGATTCAGTTATGAGTTTATTTCTGGGGAAAAATTCCCAAAAGCCACATAGTGAAAGAAATAATAACATACCTTTTTGGTTTCCTTTTATAACTGCAAATCATTTTTTAATATTTACTTATTTTTATTTTATATGTATGAATGTTTTCCCTGTGTATATGCATATGCATCATGTGTGTCCCTAGTGCCCAGGCAGGAAAAAAGAAGGTATCAGATTCCCTAGAATAAGAGCTGTCATGTGGTTTCTGAGACCAAACCCAGGTTTTCTGCAAGAGAAGCAAGTGATCTCAATGTCTGAGTCATCTCTCTAGTCCCTAGTTATTAAAAGATATAAAATAAAAGATAAGTGAGCTAGTATACTAGATTCATTTTGTTTAATGTTCAGAGAAAAGAGTAGGCTGAGGTTATTATCACTGTTCCTGCCTTTTTAGTGATGAGCTAAATAGTGAAACTTGAATATAAAGTGTATTTTCCATGGGCATCATCTGCTTTCCATAATGGTGAGCAAGACAACTTTAACAAATGTTTTTGTTGAGGACAAGTGAAGAAATCTTGACAAAATAGGATATGTATATGTGTATCTGCATATGATGTATATGTATACGTGTATGTGTATGTGTATATGTATATATGAATTGTATTTATCATGGTTTGCATACAGCATCAGTTTTTACAGTTTTATTGAATGTTACTTACTCTTTCTAATTAAATTGTGCTAGAACTTACTTTTTTGAAATATGGTAGCATTTTCACTTTAAAATTAAAATGATTATTTATTAAAAAGTTTACTATACAAAAGGAAAAGCGATAGGAGATATTAATCTTTGACAATTTTTGAAGCTACTTGATGAGCCACAGGAAATACTGTAAAAGCGAATTTCAGCAGGATCCCAGGGAAAGAGAACAGAGGTCAAGCCCACCCAGTACGGAAAGGCTGACGTCACCCTTCATACTCACAGGCCTCATCAGTGGGAGAGGGTGAGAGTCAGACACAGACAGTTCCTACTGCCGCATGTAGCAGCATGAGGAATTCAAAGACCTTTATGGGTGAAACAGGAAAGAATTTCAAGACAAGTCAATATGAAGCAGCATTGGAGTTTAGTAGAAGGGATGTAATTAGCAACATCGAGAGTTGGGAGAGAGAAACAGGGAGCCTCTCCGAGAAGAGAGAGCATATGCCTAAATGTGGGCTTGGGTGTCTTCCAAGGGTTCCAGTGTTTCAGCAACAGGAGCATATAGGACTTGGATGGATTCTGACATGTTGTTTAAAGATGTTTTAAGGAGCTTTCTTACCTCTTCCGAAATAAATGAGATAGATACTACTGTTTCTGGGAGAGACACTGAATAAGTTTACAGCTGATGAGATGAGACCGCAGGTAGAAGGCTTGCCTGGGCAGTCAATACGTGTCTCATGGGAAACCAGGCCTTTCTTTGTGAGATTCCCATTAATTGCAGGTTTGTGACTTGAGGGAGGAGTAAGGCCGTATTCTAAGGTTATCCTTAAGCCTTAAGCTCGTGGCTGCACTTTTAACATTCTTATTGAAAGTATCTCCATATAAAGGACATTGCCTCTAGGTAAGCACCTTTTACAGTAGATTTTGATAGCTGGAATTCTTGTTCTCAGCTGGGAGACTTTGACCAGACTCTAAAGCCAAACTCTCCCTTTTCCCTTCCCTCCCCTCCCCTCCCCTCCCCTTCCCTCCCCTCTCCTCCCCTCCCCTCCCCCACCCTCCCCTCCCCTCTCTTCCCTTCTCCTCCCTCCCCTCCCCTCTCTTCCCTTCTCCTCCCTACCCTCCCCTTTCCCTCCAGTCTCCTTCCCATCTGTCCCTTCTTTTCCCTTTCCAAATCTCTTTAAGTTTCCATCTTTCTATCCTTAGTAAGACCCCAAAGAATTCAGTCTCAGACAAGAGTAACTCACAGGTAGACCAGCACCCACAGTCTTTCCTCGGCTGCTCTGAGATCAGACTGCTCTTATGTTACTACTCATTCCACAACTAGGAGAAGAAAAGCATCTTCTCTGCAATGGAAGGTCCCACACCCTGGCTCTCCCATTATAACTCCAAGCTATGAAAAGATATTACAGTCAATGACAGGAAGGTACACATGGAAATAAGATACCACATTCAACTGCTGGCAGAAAACAAAACAAAACAAAACAAACAAACAGAAAATAAGAAGACTCCACATTGGCTTTGAGTATCATTCTAGCATATGCAGACACCAGAGCAACTACCCAGTCTCTTACTTGTCAGATTATATCTGCTAATGTTTCCTCTTACTTTTTGATATTTATGTTCATAGGTTAAACCAGCCTGTGGTTTTTTCACTTTCAGAGATTCTGAATTTAGGCATCAAGATTTTGTTGGAATCATGACAGGTATTATGAAATATGCCCCCCTTTTCCTAACTACAGAGTTAAAGGAAGATTTTGAGTACTGTTTCTAGAGGATTTTTCTGAACTATGCAGTGAAGGCTGATACAATATCTTAGTTATCTGTGGGGGTGGAGTTATAATATTGAGGCAAGCTGATCGAAGCTGCAGTATGTTCTCATCTTTTGTTTCTTCTGGAGTTGGTTTTGAGAAGGCAAAATGTTTAGGAATTCACTTTTGGCACTGGAGATTGGGCCCAGGGCCTCATGCATTCGAGCTAAACACTCTTCTTCCAGGCTCTGTGTCTCTCAAAATTCATCTATTCCCTTTAAAGTTTCAAATAGGTTGACATAAAGTTGAGAATATTCTCATGTTAACTCTCTGAAGGATGTCTAATAATGTATATTTATGTTTTGGTATTAATTGTCTCCAACCTCACAGAAAGTCCTGTAAGGTAGATTCCATTACATCCACTCTATAAACAAGAGAACTGAGGCATGGAAAATTCCCCAGCTCTTTAAAGATTTGATCATATATTTGAATCTCAAATCCAGCCTTCACATCTCTGACTTAATTAACCACCATGCTACACTTTCTCCATGGTAACAATGATGACAATGGTGTGTCAAAAATCCAAGAAACTGTAGCTTTGACATCATAGGCTTTTTATAAAAGTTCTGTAAAGTGTTCATTTGACTAGTTGGAAAATGATCCTAAGGAGGTCAACATTCCTATACCAATCCCTGAATGGGAAAAGATGTTTAAGCTAATTTCTTAGCTCAAGACTGAAACACTGCGACCGAGTTAGCAGATTAAAATTGCAGACTCTATTTAAAAGAAGATTATATCGAACCATGATTCCTTCTTAGAATTTACAAGCAATGTTAAATACTTTTTTAGCACTGCTAAAACCCTAGGCCAAGCCACCACCATTACTTGCTTCAGCTACTCAATCTTTACAAAAGTCACTGTTTTGCCTTAAAAGTTATTCCTTTAACTTTAAACCTTTATTTTAAAAAATACTATAATGCTTCCCTTCTATTTTATTATCAAAGAAACAACTATATGCCTGGCCTTAAGGAGACAATAGTTCTCATTACAGAAGGAATTGAGGATCTAAGGGAAGTTAGGAATAGAAGGAAACCAATGTAAGCTTCATTCATGAACAGTCATCAAGCAAGCCTCTGAGATGAGCTGCACCATATAGAGACTTCTGGGGCATCTTATGTATGTACTTTGTCCTTGTCCTTACTAAGGGTCACTCAGATTGGTTGTTTATCCACTCACTCTTGAGTGACAGTGGTTAATTTTTTTTTTCCCCCAAGGGAATTAACTTTCTGGCACTTTGGGCCAGTCAGAGCATACATACTTCATGATTGAGAAATGCTAAAGAAGAGGGTCCCAGGGGCTTGAAGAAGAGTCCTTAGTGTATACATGAACAACAAGTGCCAAAACAACATGGATGAAGCCTCAACAAGTCACTGCTGTGATCAATTTCCATGCCCCTGGAAGTTCACTGTTTGACCATTAATTTTTCAAGGTATCAACAGTCATACTGTCATTCAAATATAACAAAACCAAAGCTCAACAAGAGGATTAGCGGGGCAAGCCACAGCTCTTTACTATTTCAATCAATACCAAGGTTGTTCTACCCCTTCCTGAATACCCACTCTAGTTTCCCCTTCTACTCTTTGGTGCTTCTGATATTCATAGCTAGGTCACTATGAAAGAAAATCCGAGCACTTATCATGGAGTGGTCTGAGCCACTAGTTACTCTGCCTTGGATATGCCTTGACGGTTGTAACTGTCCGCAGATGATTACTACTAGCTTTAGAAGTGCAAAAAGCCATCCATGAGCTCCTGATGTACTCACCCCTGCTCCCTTTATCTAACTGCATCCCACTATTCCACTGGTAATCAAAGCTGGTTATACCTACCAATATAATGAATCTTTCTTCTATTTTCTTGCATTATTGGTTTGAGGAGCCCCACATGAAAATATGACAGCAGTAGCTTTGGGTTGAAAAGGTTTAGTTAAATAAAAAGCTTACTGTGAACTCTTGGTCACATCCCCTGTGGACCAGAATTTCTAATCAAGATTAGTTTAAAACGATATTGATAGGATACAAATTTTTTCATGTGGACCACTGGAATGATTATGGGAAATCTTACTCCATTCTAACCTCCTGGTTCCTGGACCAATGCAGTCTGCAAATACTCACTGTAGAGTGCTTTGTAGCTTACATTATCATATACTACTGTAAAGTGCTTTGTAGTTTACACTATGATGAGCGTGTTCCATTCTAATCACATGGAATATCTTAGGCATGTGCCTCAGCTATGTGTTAGAAAGACATCCCAGAAAACCTGGAAGTTCTGAGTGATGTGGCATAGGACATAGGTTATGGAGGTTGACATGCGCCTTTTGTCACACTTACTTAGCTGCCTCTGAGTAGATAAGTGGCTGAACTGCTGGCATTGAATCTAATACCCCAACACATTGTGTCTGTCCCCACAGGACCTTCCACTATCTTCTCTCCCAAACTTTGTCTTTGATTTTTTTAAGTGTGTATACATTGGCCTCTGAGCCATTCAAGCTGTTCGTCAGTTTTGGAGAAAATTTATTTTGGGCCACTTCTTCTGTACAAATATGATGAATACAATGTCCCTCTATTCTGGAAGGGTTTCCTACCTTCAATGTAAGCATTGAGAACTTCTGAGTACAGCCAGCGCTTATAGTCTACCTACCATTTAAGCTCACAATCTCTGTAACTTGTACAATGGAGATATGAGAAAATGGTGTCCAGAATACCTATTTGTTTGACATACTTGCACTTCCCAGATCTTTGTAGTCTCAATTTCAAATATGTAGCTTTTACAGATGACGAGTTTCTGCCAAGGTTTACAAACTTGTCACTTGTTGCCTGTGATCATTCCCTGTTCATGAACATTGCTACTTTTGGATAGTCTTTTGATGATCTATGAAACATACACTACTCTGTATTAGTGCCTAGTAGCCAACCAGGGGCCACTTTCTGGGTAGCAAATGGTTCTCTGATGCAGGTGGTATTGCTTTGCTTCCACACTCTTGGGTTTGTCCCAGTGCCTTTATTCCTGGTATGTACCCGTGGTTCTAGCCCAATTGCTTCTGCTGGATCATTTGGCTCAAGTAGTGAGATGCTCACACTGCAAAGCTATTTCTTTCTCTGGGCTTACTCAAAACATGAAGCTAACTGAATCATTCAATAAATGGACCAGAACGGGTTTTCTAAGTGTGATGTAAAGTGTCTTCAGATTCCAAGGATGTTATCTCAGACATTGCACCTCTTTCTTGGAGGTGGGATGTGCAAAGTGCAATAGCTTGCCTTTTACCTTAGAGGGGGTGTACTGGCATGCTCTAGACTTCACTGTTCTGGAAACCTCATAATTTTTGTAGAGTTTTTTTTAACCTTCTAGTATGTATGTGTCTTCTCAACCCATTAGAAATACCTTCCATCCCCTATTCTATAGCTCTGATTAATGCAATGTTATCACTATAGCAAACTGGCATGAGTTTATATAGGACGCTGAGATGATCAAAGTTTATTTTGACTATGTTATGAAAACAATAAGGAAGGGTTGAGACAGGAAATGTACAAAGCTGTGTGCATCTGGTTATTATGAACTGTCTTTGATCCTTTCTAGATAACCACAGAAAAAGAATTCATTTGCCAATCAGTATTCACATACCAAGAGCAAGATGCTATGGTGGCGTCTTTCTAAATCCAGAAGAAGTATAATATCATCTGTAATTGGGTCTATCCCATGGTTCAGTTTGTGAACTCCTATCAGCAACCATGATCTGTCTTATTTTTACAAAAGCCATATGGTTGAGTTAAATGGAGATATAATAAGATCCACCACCTCTGCATGTTTTAAGTCCTTGAGGGTGGCTCTAATTTCAGATATTCTCTTTTGGGTGCAGTATCACTTCTGATCTATCTTTGTTAAGGATGGGAGAGCTTCAAGGACTTGCCCTTGGCCTTGTGTACTGTGTTATGACATTTTACTCCCTCAGCAGACCAATATGAAGTTATCTTCCAGATATTATGTGCATCTGTTGCAGCTATGCATATCAAGATCAAGGAAGTGAGCATATAGTGGATCTACAGACTGAATTTAGTGAGGGATGTTTTAACCTGGACTCTATTTATCAATAGGTGATACCTATAAATGTAAATTCTACAAAGACTCTGTGATGGTGTTTGGAGTTTAATGGCTTCCATGTCAGTTCTGAACCATATGCAATACCTGTTAAAAATAGTCAGAAAATTCCATCTCCTTAGATTATATTTACTCTGATGAACAGTCAGGAGCCTCTAGGGAAAGAACTACGATAGCTTCTGATTTTCTCACTGTTATATTGAAGGAAATCCCCTGAAATCAAGAGTCCTGGTTGGGTACTCACAATAGACATTCCCAGGCAAATGTTCTGGCTTCTGCTATTAAATATTTTCTGGATTCTACCACTCTTGGGATGGATAATGTCTTTCTTCTTAGAGAAGGGTTTTGCTTCCCTCTTATGCTGTGAATATAGTTAAAGATCATTTTCTTAGGTCTCTACTAGCACCTGATTTTTGATAACTGTAACAATTAGCTTTTGTTATGTTATCAACCATACCAGAACAAACTGGCTTTTAGTATCAACTTCATCTTATTATTAGGTATGTCAATAACTTGTACTGAACTTTAGTTGGGTATTTATTCTGGCTACCTGTGTTAGCTAGGACTTGTTCAGTAATCAGTCATTTGGATGTTAGTTCTGCTGATCTCAGCTAAGCTGTCCACCTATGGGGACTAAAATGGCTTACTCCAGCCCACATGTTTGTTCATTATTTTGCTTACAGCCTGGGTCTCATAGCAGAGGCTAAGACCCATGAGAGTGGGCAGAAGTATGGAATTATCATTTAGGTCTTGGCTCAGAACTTGTAATACCTTCTTTATTGCATTTCCAAAAGTAAAGCAACTCCCAAGGTCATACTAAAATCAATGAGTTGGAGAAATAGTCTTCCTTTTTGACTAGAGAAGTTACAAAGTCATGTTGGCAAAGGCAATGAAGTAAGAGGCTAATTGCATCCATTTTTGCCACCAATTAATGTGTTGTCCTCTACTACCTCCCAACATATCTAGACAAGGCATTGATTGCAAGGAGTTATTTGAAAGATGGTTCTAAGGGGTTGAGCAAATGACCAGAGAAGTGAGAGAGAGATGGGCAGTGTATCAAGGGTGTGTTCATGAGATGTTCCCCAAGGTGATTACATGGGAAGTCTTGGAGCCTGTGAAAAACCTTTCAGAGTTGCCTCAGCAGAAGGGAAGGAAACCAAGTCTGTGAGGAACTTTCTCCTGTCTCTCCTTGTTTGAGGACTGATCTCAGGTGGTGAAGAAAAAGAAAGGGTTTATTGTATTGAGAGAGATTGTACACACATGTATACAAAGGAGGGTTGCTTAGTAGAGATGGAAAATGTGACCAACCTATGAAACAGAACTTCCTTCTGGCCTTTAGATGGACACAGTCATTTCTGTGAGTTCTAGAAGAAATCCCTTGGTCTAAGGAAATAGAATGGCAAATTCCAAAGCACTGACAGTGTCTTGTAAATGAAAGTGCCACCAGATTTGACCAGGAGATAATCAGTGGGCATCTTGACAAGGGTCATTTTATTTAAGTAGTGAGAACCAAAGTTCATTTAAAATAGGGGGAAGAAATAGCAGAAGAGATGGAGTAAAAAGCATAAAAAGAGTCATGTGGAGGATGCAATAAAAAATGAACTAGAATTTGGAAGTGGGTGAAGAACAAGGGAGAGCTTATTATATTGAGATTGTATGCCAGTGTATCCAAGTGAGGATTGCTTAAGAAAGTTGGCAAATGTGACCAACATGTCAATCAGAATGGGGACCTTTGAGACTGTTGTCACTATGGAGATGGACAGATGTAGCAGGTCCTTCATGCTATTCAATCCCATCTCCTTCAGGAGGCATTTCCTGATATGTATGTAGAGCAAGATGACGCTCCTCTGCAAAACACTGGCCTCTGTTGTTCTTAGCACTAAGCATTGTCTGTGCTTATCTTTTTCATTTTTAAAACTTGCCTTACTGTAAGACACGCCCCACTCAAGCAAGGATCACATCTGCCTTAATCAATGCATATTCACCATCGCACTGCAGATGGCTAAACAAATATTTATTGAATGAATGAATCAATTGATTGACAGAATAAAAGAGCTTGATAGTCACTGCTTCATGTGATAAGGAAGTCCACTGTGACAGGTTCAATCCTGTCGGCCATACCCATCACATCATTATAGAGCAATGGCTCTCAGCCTTCCTAATGCTTTGACCCTTAATACAGTTTCTCAATTGGTAGTGACCCCCAACTGTGAAACTATTCTTGTTACTACTCCATAACAGTAATTCTGCTAGTTATGAATCATTATGTAAATATCTACTGTGCAGATGGTCATAGGCAACCCCCGTGAAGGGGTCACAGCCCACAGGTTGAGAACCACTGGTATACGGGCTGTCAGGTACCAGCACTGGGATTATAAGTGCTTACTGTATGTGTAGCATTTTACATAGGTACTGGGAATCGAACTCAGGAACTTATGTTTATGTACCCAACACGAGTGACTGACCTATCTTCCCAACCATAACCACCACTCCTAATAAAGAAACTTAGCTTTTCAAGTTCACATCTTGGCAAAAAAGCAGGTTATTTTTTTTTTTGGTATGATGGCAACAAAAAGTCTATATGAAGTGGAAAAGGGGGAATGATAAGAACGATTTTGCTGGTCCACCCGTTAGTCCCCCACTAAACTCCCATCTCCTAAATCTAATTCTACATGCTTTTTCTTCCAGCTCCCAACTTCCCCAACATCATCAGTAAACAATTGAAGCTCTGGCAGAAGTGCAAATAAATTCAATAGTTGTACTGATAGATTGATTAACTTCCTTTGGTTTCCCTGGTGTCTATGTTTGTTAGTAGCTGTTCAAACACCTGCCACTCAAGGGTTATGGGACAAAAGGGAGAAACAGTCTTTCTTCCAGCTAGCTTGCTTGTGAACTCTCTGTGGGTGTGTGACTTTACAGAAATAGAACGGTACTTGTGGTTACTTAGGATTGCAACAGAGGGAAATGTGAATTTGCTTTGCAACTGTTCTTTGCAAAACGGACCCATTCAATATGCTCTTATTTTTTCCATTTAAGATTCCTAATGACAAAGCCAAGTTGGTTGGCTTCAGTGAACTGAGCTGCAGCAGGGACCAATATTTGCTGACCTGCAAGCTGGTGCTTATTTCACTGTTGAGACCCTAGTCAGGTCCAGGAGCTACTGAATAGGATTTTGGAATGATTTGACATTTAGCTATGGATATTTTGATTTTCAAGTCCAATATGTTCCAACTTAATGCAGTTTTGCATAGATTTACTGGTGACTTAGGAATTTAGTTTCTTGTTCTGGGACAGGGGTCAGTATTTGCTCTACTGCTAGTTTGATAGCACATCTCAGCACCATGTAGTGTTTTCATTTGAACAGGGCTTATTCCTTTGCTCTAAACAGCAGTATGGGAATTGGTTTGCCTATCTAATGCAACAACCCAAAGGCTAGAGATCCCATTTGGAAGGCTTAATGCAATATTTATTAGATTCTGGAGATTAATGTAGTTAATTCTTAATTGTCTGGATGTGGTTTATAAATATTATCAAACCCTCTCTTTTCAGATTCTGGGCAGTAAATTACACTGGAATAACAAACCTCACAGTAAATGAGTTATTTGAATATGCACAAATCTCTTTGTTCAATATGCATATTTTAGAATTTTATTTTGTTTCACTACTGGAATATTATCTAATCAAAATAAAACATAGAGAGAGCAGCTTGATATAAAGAACACCTCTTTAGATTGAGGGTCCTGTGCCACTACTGACCGTCCGTGTGCTATTAGATGAGTGATATTTAAGCATTTTGAACAAATATGGCATAGTCAAAACATCTGTTCTCTACATTTCTCAGGACTATTGTGAAGTTAACACAAAGCTGAATCTTGTTTAACTTCCATGTTGTTTTTGAAAATGCTATGTAGTTGTTTAATAAAACGTACCTTGTAAACTATAAAGAAATACACACATGTACTAGGATTTGCGTTGTTTCATAATCAGTCCTTCCTAGTCTTTCTCTTCCTCCCCTTCCTTCTCATACTTGACTCACTTAAGTTCCTCCTCTCCCTTCTCTCTCCTTTCTCTTCCTCCTCTTCTGCTTCTCCTTATAATAGAGAATGAAATGCAGTTTGTCAAAGAGTTTAAAGCCTTGTTCATGACACACAGCACAAGTGAAACTTAAGGTCACTGTGTCTTGCTCTACTTGCTGCCTTACTTATCCATCCTCTTGTGCACTGTCACTCACATACGGTGCTGGTTTGTCTCTCAACTTGACCCAAGCTGGTCGAAGAGATGAGGAACCTCAATTGTGATAATAACTCCATCAGATTGCCAGTATGCAAATCTGTAGGGCATTTTTTTGTTTGTTTAAATTAATGATTGACATGGGTGGCTCTAGTTCAATGGGATTGGTGCTACCTTGAGCAGATGATCCTGAGTGATATGAGAAAGAAGGCTGAAAATTCATGGGAAATAATCCAATGTGAAAGGCTCTTACATGGTATCTGCCTAAGTTCCTTCTTCTAGATTCCTGCTTGTCTTCCTATCCTGACTTCTTTCCATCATGGTCTATAATATGGACATGTAAGCTAAAGAAACCCTTACATTCCAAGTTGTTGTTAGTTATGACATTTTGTATTAGCAAACATACTAATACATCACTGAGTATGTCTGTGTTACAGAGTTGGTTCTATGGGAATGTTAAAAGTTCAAGATGTGGTCTACATCTATGAACAAAATTGTTTTGGAGAAAAAATTGAGAGATCCACATATCTTTGGTAATATATCATAGCTTGGTTGTTTAATAATATCAAGAAAATATAAAATTGGATTTCTTCCCTGACCCACATGTCCTGCAGTAAGAAATTAGAAGAAAGGAGTATATTTTTCTGTTTCCATGGAAATGGACTTGATCAGAAAGGCAAGACACGAGCATTAATCACCTACATAGTAGGATATTATCCTCCTACAAGAAACATGTTGCTATGGAGAAGGAGTGCCAACATGGTGGCCAGACATCAAGAAAGACAAATAAAAACTTGAGATATTTTTTTTTTGTTTGAAAGAAACTGAGATAGGTTTGAATATCTGCAGAAACAAACATTAATGGTATATGTACATTGAGAGTAAATATTTTTTCTCTAAGAAAATGAAATTGGGTGACTAAGAAGGTAGGGTACATATAGGAAGATTTTGGGGGTAAATATAATCAAGATATATTGTGTGAAAATTTTCTTATTGAAAATAAATTCTTTTTTCAGACTATGTATTCTGAATATAGTTTTCCCTTCCTCTATTCCTCCCAGTTTCTCCCCACTTCCCCTCCCACCCAGTTCCATTCCCTTCCTGCTTCTCATTAGAAAAGAACAGGCATCTAAAAGATAACAACAAAATATAGCAAAATAAAATATAACAAGAAAAAATAAAAACCACTGCGTTAACATTTGAACAAGGTAAACCAAAGGAAGGAAAAGAGCCCAAGAGAAGGCACAAGAATCAGAGACCCACTTGTTCATACTCTCAGGAATCCCATAAAAATACTAACTGAAAGCTGTAATAAGTACATTGGGGACCTGGTACAGACCTGCGCAGACCCTGTGCTTGCTGCTTCAGTCTCTGTGAGTTCATACGAGCTTTGCTCATTTGATTTCGAGGGACTTGTTCTCCTGGTGTACCCCATCTTCTCTTGTTTTATACTCTTCCTCCCTCCTTTTTATGTTGGGTTTCCTGAGCTCTGAGGGGAGGGATTTGATGGTGACATTCTATCCTATCCAGATCTGTGTGCTCCAAGGTATCTCCCTCTCTATGTAATGTTTGCCTGTGAGTCTCTGTCTTTGTTCTCATCTGCTTCAAGAGGGAGCTTCTCTGATAATGGCTGGATTAGGTACTGATGTAACTTTAGTTTTTTAATCTTTATTTTTAATGATGGTTCTTAAACATTTTAACCTCTCTTGTAGCCCACCATCCACCAGAGGTAGTGGGAAAAAAAAGATATGGGAAAAGTATATCTGTTGAGAAAGGTTCTTTGGAGCAACTCTCTGTGTTGTCTGGAAATTGGCAGTTCAGTTCACAGGTCAGCAGACTGTGGCAGCTTGATCTACTCACAAGCACTTCATGGATACACTAACAGTCCAGTTTGGTAGAGTCATGATAACAAACATAAATCAACAGCAATGACATGACCTAGCAGAGACAGCCAGGCCTCAGACTTGGCTTGAGTCAACAGGAGTCAATAGAAACACTAGGAGAAGTTCTCTGTTGTGCCTCTTTCAGGGAATCAAAGATCAGCAAAATGGGAGACCCGCAAAGGTTTCACTGCTAGCTATACCAACTAGCTAAACTCTCACTATTGTCCATCCAGTACTACTTATATCTTTCAAACATCACATGTTCTCCATGTGCCTTGTGTCAGCATGTGTCTAATCAGCCTGAGTCCCAGCAAATGCAGTTCAACTATGTACGCATGTAAGGTGGACCAATGCATGCTGTTAGCAAAGAATCCTTTCACATGCTTGCTTTAGCAGAACATCTTCTTTCCTGTGTCTGCTTCAGCAAAACATTCCTTCATGAGTCTGCCTTAGTGTTTAACCTGTGTCCACTTTAGAAAAACACTCCTTCATGTGTTTGCCCCAGCAAAACACCATCCAACACAACTGACTTTCCAGAGAACCCTTAAGTTTCCACTTCACACTGATCTATGAGTGCAGATGAACAACATTATGAATCGTGTTATTACTACTTCTTATTTTTTTAAGTCCAGTAGTGTTTGGTGTTATCCCAGGTCTCTGGGTTAATCTGTTTTCTGGTTCTTACAAGTTTATCCATTCTTTCCATGCCTATTCAATATAGTACTTGAAATCTTAGCTAGAGCAATAAGACAAGTAAAGGAGATCATGGGAATAAAATTAGAAAGGAAGAAATTCAAAGTATCTTTATTTGTATATAATAGTACAGTATCCATAAGTAACCCTAAAAAAAAATCTACAAGGAAACTTCCACTGCTGGTAAAAAACTTTTAACAAAGTAGCTGATACAAAATTCACTCACAAAAATCAGTAGCCCTTCTATGTATCAATGACAAATAGACTGAGAAAGAAACCAGGGTAACAACACCTTTCACAATAGCCTCAAATAATATAAAATATCTTGGGGTAACTCTAACAAAGCAAGTGGAAGATTTGTATGATAAAAACTTCAAGTCACTGAAGAAGATATCAGAAGATGGAAAGATCTTCCAAGGCTTATGGATCAGTAAGATTAACAGTAAAAATGGCCTTCCTAACAAAAGAGATCTGCAGATTCACCACAATCCCCATCAAAGTTCCAGCACACTTCTTAACAGATCTTAAAAGGGCAACTCCCAGCTTCATATGGAAACCACACACACACACACACACACACACACACACACACGCACAACCAACCAACAAAATAATGAAAAGCAAGTGCAACATAACAGGACAGCTGAATCAATTCTGAAAAATAAAAGAACTGCAAAACTACAATAATAAAAACCAGCATGGAACTGACATAAAAACAGACTTGTTGATCAATGAAATCAAATGAAAGACCCAGATATAAATACACACACTTATGGACTCCTGATTATTGATCTTAAAAAAACCATAAATACACACTGGAAAAAACATCTTCATCAAATGTTACTGGTAAAACTGGATGCCTGCATGTAGAAGGCAGCAAATAAATCCATACTTATCACCAAGCACAAAACTCAACTCCAAGTGGATCAAAGATTCAACACAAAACCACATACACTGCACCTGATAGAAGAGAAAGTGGGGAACAGCCTTGAACTAATTGGCACAGATAAATTCCTGAACAGAACACTATTAGCACAGGCAGAAAATATCAGCAATTAATAAATAGAACCTTGTGGAGCTGAAAAGCTTTTGTAAGGCAAATGGGAAAAGATTTTTACCAACCTCACATTTGCTAGAGCACTAATATCCCAAACGTATAAAGAATTCAAGAAACTAGATATCAAAAAACCAAATAATCAACAATTTTAAAAATGGGTTCAGATCTAAATAGAGAATTGCTAGTAGAGAATACTCAAATTGCTGAGAAACAAAGAAACATTCAACATCCTTATCAATCAGGGGAATGCAAATCAAAACTAC
Source organism: Rhynchomys soricoides (assembly GCA_019843965.1). Taxonomy (NCBI): domain Eukaryota; kingdom Metazoa; phylum Chordata; class Mammalia; order Rodentia; family Muridae; genus Rhynchomys; species Rhynchomys soricoides. The sequence goes on along the minus strand of JADRCH010000055.1, from coordinate 2,962,639 downwards.
TTTGAGATTCTATCTTACACCTGTCAGGGTAGCTAAGATAACACAAGCGACAGCTTATACATCGAGGAGGTGGAACAAGGGAGATACTCATAATATTGCTGGTGGGATTTTAAACTCATATAACCACTATGGAAATCAGTGTGGTGGCTCCTCAGAAATATGAACGTTGATCTACTTCAAGATTCAGCTATATATCACCCTTGGGCATATACCCAAAGGATGCTTCATCCTACCACAAGGGCACTTGGTCAACCATGTCTGTTGCTGCCCTTTATATAATAGCCAGAAATTAGAAGCAATCTAGATGTTCCTTAATAGAACAATGGATAGAGAAAATATGATACAGTCATACAGTGGAGTATTGCTCAGATGTTAAAAAATATGACATCCTGAAAATCAAAGGCAAATGGATGGAATTAGAAAAAAAGAAAAACAATCCAAAGTGGGATCAGTCGGATACAGAAAGAAAAGTATGGTATGCATTTGCTTATATGCAGATATTAGCCATTTAACTAAATGATAACCAAACTACATAAACCCAAAGAACATAGAAGAAGGGACTAGGGGGAACACATAGAAGGGGAAATAAAATAGATTTTATGAGTAGACTGACATAGTTAAACAGAAATGAGGGAATCCGTTGGGGAGAGGGAGGGAATATGGGAATGAAGGAGGGAATTTTGGAAGAGACAGCTAGAATTGAGGGGCATTTGAGGGGTGATGTAAAAATTTAGTGTGGTAGAAACCTCCTAAACCATGTAAAGACAATCCTAATGAAGTCTTCAAATAATAGGGGTGATGGGAGTCCCAACTGGCCATCCCTTGTTACTAAATGAAGCTTCCAGTACCAGGAATCCAATTGAATTTTTGGTCAAAGGGGTCCCATGTTATCCCCCAAACATCCTAGGCTGTTGCCAAGACAGTAGGTTGCTCTCCACAAACTGATAGAAAGGCTCCATTGCTGAACACAACACCCACACAACTCACTGAATGTGGAAAGGCTGTGCTAATACCTACAAAAACAAAAACCTACAAACCTTCAGACCTACATTCTACAGTCTTTAATACAGGAAGGTAGTCTCCAGGTTACTAAAAGAGAAACATAAACACTAAGCCAGCCACAAACCCTTTTATCTACAATGCTGTCCAGCCCTAGCATATTTTGCAGGCTGGAAGTTTGAAAATTCTAGTTCAGTTCTGATGAGGTTCAATTTGTATACAGTAGTCAGTGAATAGTACTGGTGGGATTGTGTGTTGGAGCAGCCACATCTGGAGCTGTGAGGCAGAGGTAACTTATGGGCCAAGCTTGCCCTTTGTAACAACCTTCTCTGAAGAACTTGAAGGCTGACAGGAGAACCACCTTCAGAGAGTATGGTCCAATGACCTAACGACCTCCCATAAGCCCTAACTCTTATAGATTCCATGGCACCTCACAGTACCCCCACCTGAGGAATGTCTGAATACATCCTTACTAAGCCATACATCCTGTGCCAGAAGGCATAAAGGACCATAGACTTCAAACATATTGTTCCTTGATAAGGATTCATTGAGTAATTACTATTTCTTGGCCCTATGCTAAGCTCTTAGCAGTGACAATGTGTGCAGGGCAGGGAGGCAGGTAGTAAAAATGTCTTAGTGATTATGGGAGAAACCACACTTCAGAAGGAGTTACCTTGCATTCTTTTACCTCAATCCGTTACTCTTTTGCAGAAGATGATGATTATTAAATCTATCACTAAATGAACATAGGATTACCAAAGTGATGTTGCTCCACACACTTAAACTTTATATTTAATGATTTGTAACTTCTCAGTTCCACTTCCCCTTTGTCCTGGAAATGGCTAGCCCAGCCTTTCAGTCTATGAGTTTGGCTCTTCTTGGGTATCAGAAATAAGTAAGAAGCTTTGATATTTGTCCTGATGCCTTCAAAGTTCATCCATGCTGTCACGTATTGCATAATTTACTTTCTAAAGGTAAATTAGTATTTCATTGTGTGTTTACACACATATATGTATACCACATTTTTGGGTGTGTATGCATCATTTTTGTTGTCATTTTATTTTGTTTTGTTGTCCTGGAACTCACTCTGTAGACCAGACTGGCCTTGAATTCAGAGATCCACCCCCCTCCATAGTGGAGTGCTAGGATCAAAGGTGTGCATGCATTTTACTGTGTGTGCAGGCACAAGTCTCCTGTATATATGTACCTGTGGAAGCCAGAGGCCAGCCTCAGCTGTCATTCCTCAGGCAGCACCCACTTTTTTGGGACAAAGTCTCTTCCTTGACCTGGAACTCTCCAAGAAAGCCAGACTGGCTGACCACTGAGTGACAGAGATCTATCTTCCCAGCACTGGGATTACCAGCACTTACTTCCTAGGCTTTGTAAAATGTGGATCCCGGGGATTAAATTTATGCAAGAAATTTACCACCTGAGCTACTGCCCACCCCGGTATGACTTTCTTTACTATCTAGTAGTGGTCATTTCTGTGGCTTTTATACCTTAGCTGTTGTGAAGGCTGCTGTAAATTTCTTTACTGCAGTAGAGTATTTTTAAGATTCCAATATCATTTCTTTTAAATAAACACCTCAAAAGTGGATTGTTAGATCATGAAAAGTTCCATCTTAATGGTATTTGCAGGATCATCGTCCCATTTACTATATTTGCTGCATGATTTTGAGTCTTACCTGCAGTATGGGGAACCATAGGTTTCTCCAATATCATGCTAAAACTTGATTTTTGTCTCTTTAGCAAAAGTATGAGAAAACTTGATATGTACATACAAAAGAAAGCAAGCAGACCTTTCTCTTATACTGTACACACACACACACACACACACACACACACACACACACAAACACTCAGCTCAGAATTAACTACAAGCTTTTACAGGAAAGGTCAAAAACTATAAAGCCCCTAGAAGAAACCATAAGGAAAATCTATTTGATGCTGGTCCAGGCAATGATTGCACAAATATGGCAGCAGAGGCATAGGCAGCAACAAAAATAATCAAGTAGGTCAGCATCAAACGAAACATCTGCATCACAGTTACCACCCTCAGCAAAGGATAGGCAGCCTACAGAATGAGAGAAAATTCTTGTGAACTATGTATCTGGTAAGGGATTGCTCTCATAACATATGCTGGGACTCTCACAATACATCTATGGAAAGATGTTCACACCACTCATCAGATAAATGCAAATCAAAACCACAAGAATACACCGAACTCCCATTAGAGATAGCTACAAGAAAAGCAAGAGTCATCATCCGATGCTCATAGCCCACTACAGCTGGGTATCTGGGAGGCACAGAAGATGATGCAATTGGTTGGGGCATTGTTCTCATCTGATGATCTTTTATTGTCTTCATTATGCAATCCATCACTTTTGGCAGGATTCTCTGCTCTTCAGTTGCCCAGATTGCCAAGGACTTTATCATGGACAGAATTAAATTTTAATGGGACAGAATTTACAGACACACCAATCTAGAGAGCTCTAAGGTTAGGGTGCAAACACAAAGCTGTAACTACCAGGAGAAGTTTCAAGTAAGCATGAGGTGGTTGGCAATGCCAAAGGAAATGCGGAGGTCAATACTTGAGGTTTCTATTAGGTGTAAGGAGCCGTTTTGTCACAGTGATAAAGCAGAAGCCAGGCCAGAGGGGGGAAAGCAGGAACAGTTCGAAGAGTGAAGGCAACCCTAATACACAGTCTCCTCTCTGTAAACATACTCCATTAGGCTAGACTTGCTTAAATGGATGGGCATGGGCTTAAGAGAGAATCTAATTCTATAAGTGCTTCACACCCTGTGAATATTTGCTAAATTCCAGATGCTTCCAAGTCAGAAAAATGGTGTTATTTCTCATCCTTGATTTTATTCTCATTACAATAAACCCATTCAAAGGGGAAATGAGAGAGATGGAGGGAGTAAGGCTACCTTGAGCAATTACCTTCAGTCCGGGTGGGTGTGCTACAAGGGGTCTGTCCACTGAAAAATACAAGCAAGCATTTTCAGAGTTTGCTTACTGGCTACTATTCAGCTTACTCATAGCTTTTAATCCAAGGAGAAAAAGCAGAGGAACAGAGAACAGGAAATTTCACCAAGCAGCAGGAACTGTTGAAATGGCTGTTCTGGCAAGAAACAACCCAAAATCACTAACCACAGCTCCAGACTTCCTGTATGAGATGTTTGGCCAGAAAAGAATTGGGCTTTAGATATCACTCCTTCAACAACAAAAGAAAGTATGTTGATTATTAAAACAACATGCTGGACTATTTTGTTAAGTACGCATATTTAATTTTTATAAATGTGTGAGGCCTAAATCGTTTTTTTGTCATTATTTTATAGATTAGAAAATAAGGGACAAAAATGAAAGGTGACAGAGCTGAACAGTGGGCACCAGAGTCCCAGATCTCACACAAAGTCCCATGGTCTGTATTATATGTAACGGGTCATTGAAATCGAGAAAACACCCCCTCTCTAAGCATCTCCTGAAGAAACAGGAATAAATGCCTGGCCTGATGTCAACATCACAAAAGCAGCTAGATGAGCAATATAAGGCTTAGAAATTCTGTCATGGCCACTAACCATACAAGTTTATGATGTCTGTGGAGTCATAACTAAATAAGTCAGTCATAAACTCAACATGTATATTATAAACCATCATGATCACAGTTACAGCAATAATACAAATTAAATATCCTAAAACTAATAATCTGCTGTTACTAGAGCCATCCAGATATTGGTAGGAGGGTCTCAAGGACAGACGTGGTAGGATTTCACAGTTAAGGTCCTAAGTGAGACAGATGCGCCAAGGCTGTCTCAGATGTTTATATGAAGGTGAACATGTTCTTCACTTGTTCAAGGTGGTAGCAGCTAGCCACATGTGTTCACTATGTACTAGAAATGGAGCCAACATGATCAAGAAAGATCAATGTGATTAATTTTAATTAATTTAAATAAAATGAGGCTACTATATAGACAACACAGAGATTGGGAATACAATAATCTTTTCCTGGGTAAATTAATTTTGCACCAAATCTAGGCTTGTCCACCCTAGAATTTTTCCAGGGTGCTCATTACATGCATCTCACTTAAGCTTGAACAGAAGGAAAGAAAGCAATGATTCTAAGGTACACAGATATCTACTCATGCTAACAATTAGAAGGTGGGACTCTTCATCCTCACTTTGACATCAAATCCATCACCACATCCTGGGGCTATTGTACCCTTGAGCATCTCTAGGATGTACTGTCCACTTCATGTTCAGTTTGTATGCTGCTATTGTTGCAATTCCAGCACCATTTCTCTTAGCCCACACACAAATAAGAGCCACCATGAGCCACTTACACACAAAGACAATGGAGGGCTCGCCTGTTGAAAACATCTGCTAATGTTCTCTTCAGAAGCCATTATGTCTACTAGTTGCATACAGACTGAAACAAAGCCCCTAGGCTGGCATTTAAAATGTCTCCCTGTACAGGCTGATTTTTGTCCCTGCTTCACCTGACCTTCAATTTACCATGCTGAAGATCTAGCCCATGGTAGCAATCAGTTCCTGACAAGATTTGAGATGAAGCCCTCATAGTGATGCTTAAGTTATGGTGGATTAGATAAGGTAGGCTGGTATCCTTTTGAGATGTGGACACACAGAGAAACATAAGGATGTACAGAGGGAAGACCATGTGAAGACACAAGCAGAAAAGGCCATGTGCAAAAAAGGGCAAGCAATCTCAAGAGAAACTTGCTCTGCTGATGGTTTGGCCTTGGACGTCCAGACTTCAGAACTGCAACAAAATAAATGGTATTTATGCTTTCCAGACATGTGTTTTGTCACGGCAGCCTAACAATCAAATAAATTGGCCATTTGGTCCAAATTGCATGTTCCAACTGGTCCTCTAATGCTTTTACCCACATGTCTATAAACCCTAAGTTCCAGCCTTGATTGTTCTTATGTGATTGGTGGTCTCTGTTGGAACTTTCTGTGTTGGTTGTTCTTTCCCTGAGGCTTGCTTCTAGATCCAGCTCACATCCTTCATCCTCTATGACTGCAGAACCATCCAGATAAGTGGTCCTCCCTTTGCTCTCTGCTGCTCCCACATCTTCAAGCATGTACACCCCTCTTCTCCTGCTTAATGTTGTTAGAGGGTCATGAGCAAAGTGTTTAGAAAGAATGCCTTTCTAAGTCTCTCTCCAGGCAATGGGTCACTGAAGTACAACTGGTCCGTAAGATGGCTCTGGAAGCTGTTAGGTGGAATTTAAGAAGGGCCTCTAAATGGGCTGCAGATGTAGCTCACCTTTGTTTCTCTGCTTTTCATTCTTTTCCACTCTTTCTCATTGGGGTAGACATAGTTTCCAGAGTACTTACCTTGAAACCACAGGGGCTATCAAGAACTTAAAATGTTCTCAGCCCATGAAAATAATCTGTGAGATGAGGAATATGTAAATTATCTTGACTTACTTATTTCACAGTGTATCCAGTGATGACAGAATAATGCCATTATCAATGTTAGATTGTACATATGGTGATCCTATAAGGTAATAATAGAGTTGAAAATTCCTATCACCTGATAGCATCATAGCAATAGTGACACCACAGACAAAATTTCAGTCTGGTGTAATGATGCCGGTGTCATTTAACCTTCTGTATCATCAAATATATGAAATATAGCATACAGTACACATATACACATACATATAGTAAGTCATGCAACCATATGACTATTGCTAAATATACTATACTGTACTTTTAAATCACTATTTTAGAGCATTGCATTATAGTAATTAAAGCTGTGGTTTATTATAAAGTGGTATAGCAGGCATTACCACATTACTATGGTTCTTGATTAGATTAAAAGGCCACTTGTAGATTGTGTGTGATGGTGTACTCCTATAATCTCTGCATTTGGGAGGCTGAGATAGGAGGTTTGTTATGAGTTTCAGGCCAGGGAATAAGGTAGAAGGTGATAGAGGAGGACACTTGACTCCCTACTCTGACTTAAGTGTGTACTCATGATTATGTGTACTGGTAATACGTGTGCACACACATGCATAGCATCACACATGTGCAAACATACATACACTTACACATGAGAGAGAGAGATCATATGGAATGCTTAATCCATCTGCCAATGTTTGTATACATTTACTGTGATGTTTTTACAACGATGAAAACATCTAACAATGCGTGTCTCAGAACATGTCCCTGTATACCAAACCACCATACTACATACCAAGTTTTGTTTGGTGGTCGTTATTGTTGTTGATTAATCTTTCACAAAACCAAGGAAAACACATAATGCAGAAATTTGACTTTAGCTTCTTCAAAAGCCTTAAAGAAACATCAATATGTGTTTCTGGCATTCTTGACATACCAGAAAAATGAAGTTCCTTCTGGTATATGACACTTTTTACCAGATTCCCTTTCTGCTCTGTGACATTTGATTCCTGAGCTCAGGCTGCCACTGACTGTGCCACAGACTTGATATAAATGTATTCCTCATAGTTCTGAATGTTGAAGTTCAAGATGAAGGCAGGACAGGGTTGGCTACCCCTGTGTCCGATACCATTTGCTTTCAGGTGGACTTGCCTCCCTCTGTGGTCACATGATCTTTTCTCTCAGCATATGCACCCCTTACAACTCTCTGAGACAAATCAGGCTGAATTAGAGCTCCATCTTAGCAACTCTCCTTAAAGACCATTTCTTTAAATAAGGTCACATTCGGGGGTAGTGGGAATTAGGATTTCAGCATCAACCTTATGCAGAGAATCGAATGAGAATCCAGGCATATCAAAGAACCCCAAACTTCCACTGTAGAGGTAAAGAGCCCCTTGTATGTTTTAGAGGCTGAGTTGAGACTGGAATGGATGGGCTGTCCTCTGGAATATTCTATGAAGAAATAAAGGCAAGAACACAGAGGGCATTCCAGTGAAACAAAGACAGAGTAGCTTATTCATCTCTACTCAATGGACTACAGGCTGTTTCCTTAGCTGTTTTGCAGAGTCTTTGGTTATTGAACTGTTGAGCAGTATTTTATGACAAAGGTTTTTCAGCCAAGGGAATCTGGGAAATTAGGAGAAAGGAAGGAAAAGTGGGAGAGTATAGAGGGAAGGAAAGAAGGAAGATGAAAGGTCTGGGGGAGGGATTGAAGGAAGGAACAAGGAAGGGAAAGGAAAGCAAATGGAAGAAAGTGAGGGAGAAAAATACGTGTGTGGCTCGCTTTTACTTAAACCTGTAATCCATCGTAAAGTATGTCCCATGGATGCGTTCCTCTCGTTTTCTGGGTGGGCCCTGCAGTGAAATAGCTGTGTGGGTGGCATTTCCACCTGCAATTCCTGTTTTATGTGGAAAATGAATTTGTCTGTTATGTGAGAAACAGCAGGAAAGGAGCAAGCTTTACTGTGCTGTGATCTCACCTTGAAGTCAGAAGGATAATGGCTCATAAAGCTTTGGAGTGGGAGGGATGAGAGCGTTTCTCCTGATGCTCTGGTTGAGAAATAACTGAGGGCGAAGGAAGGCTGCCGTGGCTAGGAGGGCTTATTAAGCTTGAGGTCATGAGCTGGAAGCTGCCTTCAACCACGGAGCGCAAACTCATGTTGTTGGGTTTGCAGCCTGCAGAACGGGATGGTACGGGAATAATGTGACTCTTGTTGGTCATTTCAAGCAGGGAAGTCTGCCCAGCATTTCCACGTGCCTCATTACATCTGCCCTGAAGAAAGCTATAAACTTAGTTTTCTGGCTGCCCCAGAGCCATCGGATCTTTTTTTTTTTAAAAAAACAAAAAACACAAAACCAGACTCGTGAAATCTGTTTTTCAACACTCTGCATTCTGCTCACCTCACTTCATTTGGCTGAATAAAAGTTGAGACTATAACATGAATAAATTTTGAGAGTTGTTTCCAAGAATCTTAAAACACTTCACATCAACTGGGTTAATATGTGAATTTGAAACCTTTTTAATACTGAACCTTGAAACATTTGATTTTTAATGGTTATAATTAAAAGCAACCTTATGTATGGAAGTTTCTTCTCTGTTTTTTTTTTTTTAATTATTTTTTTTTCTGAAAAGCAAAACTGTCCTAGAACTGAGTTGAAGGAATATGAGTATAGAAAGTGTATCTGTTTTTTATAAGGTCGTGTCTTTATTTGCACATTCATTAATTCTAGGGCACAGGAATACTGTGTCATAGGAACATTGATCAACTGCCTTGGCTTCTAGGAGATTGAGTGTGTTCATATTCAAATAGGGTGGGTGCATCACCAAGTTTAGAGATAGGAAGTCAATGATGACTGGGATATGCCACGTATCAGGAGAACAGTGTCCAAAGCAATGGGCTTTCTTTGATTGCAATAGGGCACAAAAGCGGCTACTCGTTTATCGTTGAACAAACTCCATGTATATTTTTTTTAATTTAATCTTTAATTTAAGAATGACTGACTTGCTAAAGTTAATCAGTTAGAACACAGAGAATGTGCTCTGGCGTATTAATTACTTTCCTATTGCTGAGATAAAGATCATGACCAAACAGAGCTCAGGGAAGAGAGGGGGTGTTGATTATTAAACAAAGTGTTGGAGTCCATGATGGCATAGGGAAAGCATGGTTGGCAGGGGCAGGAAGCTGAGGGCTCACCACAAACATGACCCAGAGAAAGCAAACTGGAACTGGATGGAGTGTAAAGTGTCAAAGCCAACCTTCCGTGGTACACCACCTCTCTCTATACCATGCCTCCTAAGCTTCCCCCCTCACTGGCAACTACAAAAGGCAGATCATGCAGACCACTACCCCTGCTTAATTGCTAAAGTTTAACACAATGAAATCCTTGTTTGTATGTTTGCTTTTTTCCCACTAAAACAGAACAACAACAACAACAACAACAACACCTTGAGTTTTGTCCGGTCGCTGTTTGAAAAATTGTATTCCAGAAATCATTGGCCATCAGTGAATATTGGAATAATAGTTTTAAAAACATAGCTAGTGTAACATAATAGATGGATTGGACAAAACAATAAGAGAGGGAACAGAGAAGAAGAGAGGGGGAGGCCAAGCTTTGATGGGCAGAGTGTATGAGATACAGCCTAGAACTCTCTTTCAGATAAAGTCAGCAGCCTGGGCTAAGCCAGTGAAAACCTCCTAAAGCCTGTGGTATGGCAGAAATGAAGCCAGGATATAGTTAGTTAGTCTGTCACATCCTTGGCCATGAGTTTTGCAGGGGTCCAGATGGCTTCTGTTTTGTTTGGCTCCTGTCAAGTTATAGAGGTTCAATGGATATCATCAGATAACTAAATGAGTAAATCTGAACCCCGAGTTTGTATGACTAATTCCCACTCCATGCTAAAAAGCCACGTACACTCAGCATGTGCTCTACCACTGAGCTCTCCACCGGCCAGAAGCTATGGGCTTAGCTTCAGAGACCTTGCATTTGAAATGGCTCCATCCCACTCATGGTTGACAACCTGCTTGCTTTTAATTTATACACATGTTAGCATTTCTTTTGTTGCTTCTGATTTTCTATGGGTTGTGCAGACTTATTTCTTAATCCAAAGATTTACCTGAAAGTGGATGCAGTCTGTAGAGGAGCAATGATTATGTTTTCAGTATGGCCGTCTCACACTTGGCTCGGCTTATTTTCCCAGACACATAAATCTATTTCTTGGGGTCCTTGTCCACAGAAACTATGGCTTATGAATCGCAGGTCAGAGCCCACTGAAGTGATGGAGTTTACAAAGAAATTGTTATGCAATTTGGTTTGGATAGTGTAAAGAGCTGGCCCATGGGTTAGTTGTGACCCTGTCTTGTTTAACTCCATCTACATAATTTCTACTTTTTTGTCCACCTCTGGCTGCACAACACTTCCTTGCATTCTGGATCCTCTTCAAAAGAGCATCTTCAAAATGGACTTGTATAACCTGCAAAAGAACTTTCTAGGACAGTCTTTAAAAGTGCAAATTGCAGAGCTGCTGGGTTGAGTATGTCTGCTTTTCCCAGCTATGTATCCTGAGAGGCTGGCTCCCATCCATTATGTTCCTGACTCCCTTGCTGTCTTTCTTCTCTTGGCTTCAGTGAATTGTGACCCAGAGAAGATGCAAGAACGAGAAAGAACAGAATTGGCACACTTTCTCCAGGACCATACACTACAGCAATGACAGCAATGCCATCTCTTCTGCTTCTGCTGGAGGGCCCATGACCAAGAGTCCAGCTCTCAGTGGCTTGGGTGACCCAATTGCCATGCCTTGACTCTTTAAACTAATGTCAGTGATGGCATTCTGCTGCCTCTGTCTCAGCATTTCTAACAGGGCTTCTAAACCGTGTCCATATCTAAGTGAGTAGGCTTTGATTTGGCCTTTCCTTGACCCACCTGAGATGAGTTCAGTCTACTTGCTAACTCAGGTCTGATAAGTCAGACTGTACTTTGGGCCCCAAATCATTCCTCATTTCTATTATTATTATTATTATTATTATTATTATTATTATTATTATTATTATTATT
>JADRCH010000055.1:2828144-2951147 GCA_019843965.1 Rhynchomys soricoides | reverse complement strand
TTATTATTATTATTATTATTATTATTATTATTATTATTATTATTATTTCTTATTGTGGTAAGATACAGGAGATAGATTGTTTATTGTCTTGACTGATTTGGAGTGTAGAGGTCAGTGTCGTGAAGCACCTCATGTAGCTGTGCAACCATCACTCCCACCCAGCTCCAGAATCCTATTGACCTTCCCAATCTGAGTGTGTCCTACTTTGCACTAGCTCATTCCCAGGTATCCAGTCATCTGTGGAATGCTACACAAAGGAGTCAGGAACCAAGTGTTGGAGGGGGTTGCCCATGGGTCCACTATGAGTCAGGACTGGGTGCTCCCAAACTCCTAGACATTCAGGCACCACTTGCTCGGGGCTGGGGATAATAGGAGCTCTGGCATTGCTCATCAATGGCTGTGGTTGTGGCAGGGAGTGCAGAGAAGCCTTTTATGGGAGATTAAGGCAACAGCTATGTAGGTGAAGGCCTGCTCCATGCTCCCTATGGTGGTTCTCAATGAAAGAGACAGTCCTTGGTTCCAAACTATTTATTGGCTATTCATTATGGAAAATGGATGCATACCATATCAACTTCTCAGGGTGGACCAGAGATTAAATACCCTTTGCATTGTGGAATGTCAGGGAAGGGGAGCTTATTGACCTAACTCTCAAGGCCTCTGTTCCAGGCCTATGTGACCACAGGTCATGTTTCCTCATGTTGGAAGTGTGACACACAGTTCAGGCTAGGGATTTGGCAGGGAGTAGGGAGGTGCCTACCGTCTCAGGTGTGCACCCACTGAGTTTCCAGGGTCTCATCCCACTCTACCCACCAAGCTTCCTGGCATGGTTCACCATCCCACAGATACCAACATGCTTTTCTTATTTTTCTCAAGCTCTAGGATGGTGGCCAGTGAGTAGTCCTGACTCTAAATGTTAACTTTGCCATTACTTGTCCACTGGAAGAAAGTTACTAAATTTCTTGGTTGTTTTTATGGGCGAATCAGACAATTACATGGTGGTTAACCTGTTCTTTATATCTTGTAGCTGAAACATTCTATGTGGCTTAATTAGCATTCAGTCTGGGGTGGTTTAAGCTTCATCTGGAAACTGGCAATGTGTGTAGATGTTTTGGGTTGTCACAGCTGGGGTGGGAATATGCGTGGCATCTCATGGGTAGAGGCTGAGATGCTGCAAAACATTCCTTCAATGCAACAGGACAGCCGGCCAACACGAGATTTACCCAGGTGCAAATCATTAGTGACAAGGTTGAGACACCCTGTCCATGGGGAGACCCTGATGCTCATAAGAAGCATTCAGGCTGTACTTTTTCTATAAATGTGCCTAGGGAAAATCACAGCTGTGAGCTATATAAGGATACTACAAGAAATGTGAACAGAGAGCATATGTCAAAATGCTTTCTCCCCCTTGTTCACTGTGCACGATTAATGGGAACTACCATTTCCCAATGGGTTTCATTTATAATGATGAAATAAGCTATAAATGAATGTGCTGAACTGCATAGAGAGAGTAGAAGGGCTCTACTCACATCATCTACCATACTCCTACTAGCTAAATGTCAATAGGAAATGACTATCTTCTCAGGGTGGTCTCTGGATGCACTTTGAAAGTCCATTGTTAAAAAAGATGGGAGAGATATTCCCATTACTGTTATACGTTTCATCTGAAGGGAAGCTGTCCATGCATGACACTTTTGAAGCATTGTGTGAAGGATGGCGGTAGATCTGTTGCTTGGCTTCCCCAGATTTTGGCTGTAGATTTCATTCACTGGCACTCTTGGCTCATGGCCGCTGTAAACACACTGTATACATATGTATGTATAAGCTGTGCCTCTTCAGGACAGGCTGCTGGAAGTCCACTTGTAAAGATGATTCCTAGGAAATGCCTATGTTCTATGGAAGGGCTCAGCTAATGCGCAGTGGTAGCAGTGGGGAGATCTTGGAAGTAAATGTCACCTTCATGCTACTTTGTCTCCTCAGTCTCTTTCCTAATATGAAGCAGGTGGTGACTGAACACTAAGGAGGTTTGCTCCATGCCAACTTGGATGTGTTTCATATTTGTGAAATGTGGGGTGGGTAGTGGGGGGATAAGTGGCACCACAACCACCCTGTTCCCATGCTCCAGTGACCACAAGGACTAATTGCTGTGTTAACAAGAAGCGGGATTTATTCACACTTGTTGGATCGATAGGCACATCCAGTTTTCTACAAGTACAACTGTTCTGTTTCTGCCATTGCTTGTGCATTCCAAAGAGGCACCAATCAAGGGAAGTCCCCAGATAGCAGCAAGTCCCTCTAGCATAGTCTGGGATACTCCTGCTACAGAGGAGAGCCCTGTAGGTTGGTGGCAGCCAGTGTTGTCCTTGACTGTTCACTGTTAGAGCTTCTCTCCTGTGTGTCTACCTATAGAGTTTTGAAATTGTTTCAAATTCAAAGTAGATGTGCCAAATGAATCCAGAGAGGCTGCACAAAAATCCAGGACCATTTGTGCCAGATGACCAGGAAATGAGGTCTTGAAGGGTGGTTTGAAAGTAATAGAGAAGAAAGCAGCCAGCATGCAATTTCACAACAGATTGCTTCTCTCCTTCATAGACTTTTATTATTTCACCAGCTCCCAAATGGTTTCCTAACTCTCTATCTAAGTCCTTCCAGTTTGTTTACTAGCCCAGCCATGTTGATGATTCCGAAGCCTGAGTCAGACCAAGTCGCCTACAACAGTTTTATCTAACTCAGCAGACTACCCAAAGCCATTCCCAAGGCCTGCAAGACTGTGTGCTCTGGCTCTATCACTTCCTGACCCTATTTCCTCTTCATTTACTCTGCTATGACTACCTTCCCTTCCTTGGAGTATAACCACCAGAAAGTCTTCCTTGAGAGTCGTTGTACTTGAAGGATCCTGTGCCTGGGTTACTCTTCTTCCAGAATCCAACACAAATGGCTTCTTCATTCAGCCTCTCCTCAAAGTTCCCTTTCTCTGAGTCGGCCTTGTGCATCAGCCTATAGAGCACAGAGTAGTGACATGGTCTGACTTAGGTCTTAGCAGCATCACTCTGGTTGGGCTAGTGGACAGACTGGTAAGGTTAAGATCAAGAGGAGACCAGTGGGGATTCTTGAACAATACAAGTCAAAGCTGTTGGCAGCCTGGCAACAACAAAATTAGAGAACATGACTGGACTCGGAGATTACTATTTACTTACCACAACCTTCTTTCCTTAACAATAATAATTATAGGGCATGTGTGTGTGTGTGTGTGTGTGTGTGTGTGTGTGTCCGTGTGCGCATGCGCGTGTGCATGAGTGTGGTATATGTGTGGTGAGTCTGGGTGTTATATTTGTGTGGTGTACATAATGTATGTGGCACTCGTGTAGTATGTAGAGTGTTGTGTATGTTGTCTGTATGTGTGGTGAGTGTATATTATGTTTGTTGTGTGTGGCGTGTATGTATGGTAAGTGTGTGTGGTATGTGTGTGATATTGTGTGTGTGTTGTGTGTATGTACGTGTGTGTGTTAAATGTGGAGTGTGTGTGTGTGTGTGTGTGTGTTGAATGTGTGGTATGTGGGTGTTGTATGGGTGGTGTTTGTGTTCTCTGTGTGTTTGTACAGTTTCCTCTCCCAATTTTCTCCATCTGGAATGAAACTTTCTCCTTTAATCTTAGCATATATGAATCACACCAACATTGGTTCTCTTTGTATTTCATTTCACACACCTATGTGATGCCCTCTACTCAAACACTCTCATACTCTTCCCTCCTGACCCTCCCCCATCCTCTCTCTTCTTTCCCAGCAGCATCCCTTTCCACTCTCATTGTTTTGTTTGTTTGTTTAGATCATGTATATAACAGAACACATTAACTATCTGTCTTTTGGGTTCTGGCTTATTTTGCTGAGCATGACGACGTCCAGTTTTACCTATTTTCTTGAAAAGGACATAATTCCATTCTTCTTTGAAAGTAAATAAAGCTCTAGTATGTACACATTTTCTTTCTAGGCTCATATGTTAATAGACTGCTAGGTTAATTCTATACATGATTACTGTGGATAATGTGCTATCTTGGCTTCGTGATGTTTGGTTACACACCCAGCAGTGGAGTGGCTGTCCTCTTTTTAGGTTGAATTTTTCCTGGAACTTCCCCACTGATTTTAATAGTGGATGCACTAGTCTCTTTTAACCCACAGAGTGTAGGGGGTTCTTTGCTCACTATCCTCACCAGTGCTTGTATTTTCTTGAAGCTAGCCATGTACTGGGAACGTACTGGAAGGGTTTTCTTTACCACATATATGCTGTTGTTAAAACAAAAAATCATGTGGATAAAGATATCTGTGGACTGTGGAAGTCTCAAGAAGCCACCAACCTAAGTGAACCTAAGTGCTCACAACCTTTGACACAAGAAATGCCACTAGTGACTTCAGAGTCCCCAGACAATGGCCAGTTGGACATGGCTCTCCTCATCTTCCCTATGCATTTACTAGACTTGGACCAGCTGAAAATACATTCAAAGTCTGGGCTAGGTATTCAAAACTCTAGCTTTTGGCTTAGATGAGTCATAATCTCTTTGATCCAGGAATTTATTCCATGTAGATCCACAGTTCTTCACATACAAACAGCTAGCTTTTAACAACACACAAGAGTAATTTCCAAGTCTAAATTAACATTTTTTTCAAGTGTCATAGGTCAGCATTTGGTCTTTGCTTATCAAAAGAAAACACATAAACCAATTACCTCCATTACTATAGTCCAAATTTATCGTACCATACATAAAAATATTTGACAATAAGTAGTCAAGAAAGAAATAATAATGGAGACAGGGAAAGGAATTCCTTGGGAGAGTTGTAGCTTGGTTCTCTAGTCTTGTCTTCAGTTCCCAGATTTCTTGTTGCAGTGAGTCAGCTATGAACCCAGTGGGTCCAGGCACTTTGATGTTTAGAGAAAGTGGGTGGGCTACTTGAGGTTTGCTGTGGTCATTTCAAACTTGGTATGTGGTGAGCTGGGCTAGAAAGATAGCCTGTTGGATAAAAGTACTTACCGCACAAGCCTAATGACCTGACTTCCATCCCTAGGGCCCATGATGGAAGGACTGAGTAACCCTGGGAATTATGTCTCTTACCTTCACACACACCTCTCATTAACAATAACAACAACACAACAGTAACAGCAGCAGCAACAACAGCATCATCAACAACAGTACAACTAAAATAAGAATTTTAAGATAAATAAACCTTGGTATGTGCTTTTGCGTATTAACAGTATGCCATTATTTGAAAATGATATCCACATTTGTAGTGTGTCCTAAATGTATCTTGTACCACAGAGCTTTACTTCTGTGAGCATTGTTTACCAAAATGACCACATGCCATGAGGAAGAGTCCACAGGCTAGACTGTACGTACAACTGGGCCGAGTCTTGCTATTTCCAGAACTTGCTGGTATAGAAAGCCCTTTTGTCAGATGAGGCTGTAGTACTTCCCTGACTCATTTCCCATGAGCACTTAATATATTGCTATTTCTCATATAGTGAGTAATAGTGAGTAATCACTATTTTTTAATCACTATTTTTTAATGTGGCTTTTTATTTGAGAAGGCTTGTCTGCTGAGGTACTCCAAATTATAATAACCAGCATGATGACACAGTGTCCTTTGAGCAGTTTCATATCTATGGACTCATGAGCTATATATATCATTATTTTTTTTATCTTAGGGTTGGCTGGAGTGATTATATTACAACCCAAACCAGACTGAAAGATACAATGTGAATTTAAACTCCTAAAAGAATCCACCATAAACAGCGGATGCATTGGTCTCAGTAATCTAAAAGCTATTCAACAATGGTGAGGTTTATCCAGGCCTCAAACATGCAGACAAGGGGAAGATCACCTTCATTGTTGCTAGCTTCAGTTTCTGCTGGGAGCATCAGAGTCCCAAGTGGCTCTGTTCCAACCCCTCACCCTGCCCCAACAGTATAGACTGCTATTTCATTTGTCAATTACTACTTCTGAATGTTGCACTTTTACCTCTGAGGCTCTGTACAGTTACTACATTCAGCTCATCACTGTCATCAGCATAATATATATAAGACATTTCTAGAAGATCAGGTTATTTGAGCCTGGCAGTGATAAGTCTTTCCTGAAATGGACCTTGACTAAGCTGGGACAAAGCCTTAGCAGACACTTGAGACTAATTTTTCTTTAGATTGGTTAGAGATGGAAAGCTATTATTTGAAGTTAATAATTTAAGAACACCGTGTGTAGAAATACAATAATGCCCATTTAGGTGTTCTTATCTTATAGAATGTACCATATGATACAGAGTTGAGAAAAGATTAAGCAAATCTGGACCCATTACCATAATATATTTTGACAAATCATTCCATATAAATGTTATGCTTTTGATCATTTGGAATTTCTTAGAACATGTTTGACAGAAGTCATTGAGCAATGTGAACTAAATACTAGCTCATAATATTCAATGACCTTGATCTACTAATTTTCCTGCCTAGAATACCCCGAGTCAGCTTATGAATATTTCCCTCAGTCTGTTTGCAGATTCTTCTACAGGGACATACAAAGAAGTAAGAATACGGCAGGCTGATGATTCCCTTGCTTGTATAATGTTGTCTTCTCAGCTTTAGAGGACAGATGTGCCAACATGTAGATAAAGTTCTACACACTGATTCATTGTGCCAAAAGCTAAGAAAACCTGATTTTCTCATTCAAAAGCATAATGTAGTCTCACTTCATATGCTTCTAAGTGGCTTGAATGATCTTGTACTCGGTGTACATACCGTGAGTTATTTCTATACATCTTCTTTATGCACACAATAATGCAGTTAGCATCTAGGGAAATGCATATTTGCATACTTAAACAACTATTTCTATAGAACAAATTCCTGGAAGACAAATTTGGGTTTCAAGGAACTGTATATTTAAACAATAATAGGCATTACTAAAAATCTTTGTTTCCACGTTCTTGTCAACTCTGGATATCAGCATTTTAAATATGTATCATCTAGTGTTTCAAAAAACATATTGTTTTTGCTTTGGTTAGCAAGTATTTGATTAGCAAAGAGGCTGAATATATTTTCATAAATTTACTAGCTATTTTTTATTTCTTCATTTGAAAATAACCTATTTATGGTCTTGGCTCATGATCCTATAAGGTTTTTTTTCCTCACTAAGTCACATGAGCTCTTTACATATTACAGAAAAAATACTGTTTTGTTGTATATGTTGCAATTATTTTTATATGATTAAATATTGATTATAGTGAAATATTTTTAATAGCATCATCCTTACTTGATGCCCTGGACAATTCCCACATATTTTATGAAAAAATAATAAGACTACCTTAATATCATTATCAACAAGAGGAAAAATGCTTGCCTAATTGTAGAATTAATATAGAGGTGTAAATAACTTTTATTAAGCATGAAAGGCTGTGGAAATATCCATAATGTTACAACCTTAAACTTTTCCTAAAAATTCTTGGAGCATGGACATTTTTGAAGACCAGAAGTCTTACGTCATTAATAAAGACAGTTCAGCTAAAACAGAAAAATGAAACGTAACTGTTAAAAATATATCATTAACTACCATAGGAATGGGATGTAATATAGAAAGAGCATGGATCATGCTAACACTGGGCTCAGCATTCATCAGTCAAGCCACATGGTCTGCCTGTATCCACTTCCTCCTGCAAAGTACGCATAATTTTACCTGAGTTGCAGGGCACTGTGGCTATTAAGAGACATGTAACATATAGGATGGGAATGCATACACGGTAGATGTACAATAACTCCTCCTGTTCCGTACCCCACCTGACATCTTATAAAAAAAAAAATAAGAAGCATGCCTATAGTCACTCAAGTGTGACACAAGCATTTAAAAAGTAATAACACCAGATCAATAAATAGAATACATTTTTCCTTGAAACCCTCAGTTGCTGAAAGTTCTCTCTCATGGGTATACCAAGCCTGATTTCCTAGACTGAGGTTGAAATTATAGTCTTTGTAAGATAATTTGCAGCCGCCGTCCATGTTAAATATTTAATGCAAATGCTGAAAATGATAAGTGTTATTGTCCATAAACTATTCAAGGAACCCAATAGGCTGACCACAGTCCAGGAAATGGATCAAGGAGCTTGTAGGTATGGCTGGTGCTCCCATAGACTGTCTTTTGCAGAGAGAGTTAAAGGTTTGTGGGCATTCATCCTCTCAGGGATAAAGAGCAGACACCTGTGATTAGTCATGTTAGTTTGTACTACTGATATCGAGTGGTGAAACGGTACTTTACCTCTGTGGTCTCTCTCTCTCTAAAACCACAGCCCCTGTCTAACCACATGGAAACTGCTCAGCACATTGTGATTGAGAGACCTGGCTAGATACCTGGCCCATGTTTCTTCAGATGGAAAGGGTTACATGAACCAGAGAAGGTCTAGGATGTAATAACTAAATGTGGACTGTGATGGGCGATCTTGACTATCAACTTTATTGGGTTGAGAAGTGATAAGGAGATTTAAAGAGCTCACTGTGTGTGTGTGTGTGTGTGTGTGTGTGTGTGTGTGTGTATACATGTTTCCCGAAGTATTAACTGAGTGAGGGGGCATATGATGAATTTACCTGGACACCATCACATAGCCTGAGAACTCAGGTGTAATAAAATGAGGAGCAGAGTGATCAGAGCATTCTTTTTCTCTGCCTCCTGGTCATTGTGATAGGAGATGCTCTGCTCCACCATGCCCTTCCTTCCATGACTGACCAACACCTCTGAAACCCATCCATAAGCCCAAAGAAATCATCTCTCGATTTATGTCAGCTGTTTTAACACATGCCAAAATAATTAGCTCATACTCAAATAACTTGTCTGGAATTCTGCATCAGAGAACATGCACCAGGTTGAAACCAAGGAATTCTAAATCAAGTTGAATCTTTAGTTGATACTAAGATAAATATCACTTCTGATTCATAAATTATGAGGAATGTAGTAGACTAATACAAATCTTAATCATAGAGGACACTAGGTATGTGGAACAAATGCAAATTCTTTTAACATTTTGAAATTTTATCTGCAAGTTTAAAACTATTGAAATTTTAAAGTTAATTTTGAAAAGGCAAATGGCTCCTTCAATTGCTATTTTTCTATTCCACTTCAACATACTACCTCAAAAACAAATGAAAACAATTTTTGCTGATATGCCTGGGGACAGAGGATGCTTTCAAGAAGGTGACACTCCCTGTTTTACATGTCAGTGTTTACTTTTCTGATGCCTTCCCACTATGTGGATTATCCACTGTTTAGAGGGTCTATATCAGTGCGGGAGCATCAGCAGATGCTCCAAAAGAGCATTCAAACGATGGAGTGATATGACCACAAAGATCATTCTTAAGCAACCTCTGAGTTCTTGAGCAACCACAGTCCTTGTCATAAAGTGACCCTATTTTGCAAGAGGCCAGTCTGAAGAACAAATGGTGGGAGGAGGCAGTGGCACATTCTGTCAGTCCATATGTGCAGATCCAGCTTAGCTCAGATTCCCTTGAACACATGTAGTAAGTCAGTGCTGGATAGAAACTGTACAGCTTTGTAGCTATTCAGTCTTGTAACAGTGGCGTGGCAGCCCCCTTCTCCTGGCCTGTTAGTCATGGTTGGCTATTACATGATCTCAAATCCAGGCAGAAGCCAATGACTCAAATTTTGAAAAAACAAACAAACAAATCTCTTAGCCAGATAGCATGTGTGGAAACTGTCAGCATTCCATTTAAGTTAATGAACCAAAGCATTTATCTGAGTAATTGACTAATGTAAATTTTCACATTCAAATGAGTACACATTCCAAGCCAATCTGGAATGTTCTTCATCTGCATACCCCAGAGTACTGTAATGTTTGCAGAGTATGGGAATTATAAAGATGTATCGGCTTTCTCCCATCTCACCCTTGTGTCTGTCTGTCTGCATATCTCTCTCCCTCTCCCCCTCTTCTCCTGTGTGTGTGTGTGTGTGTGTGTGTGTGTGTGTGTGCGTGCGCGCGCTCACACGTGCTCATGCATGCACTATCGAGTATAGCATGCTGTAGGTGCTTATATATGTTGATGTAATATTGGTTACTAATAAGGTTGAGTCAGAGGAAAGAAAAGAGGGAAATATTTTGTATTTACTGGTCTTTCCAAATCAATTTTAAAAGAAATTGTTGCTTGAGGTTTTCTTTTATGTTGATAATGAGAAATGGTGGGGGTGGTGCATGCATTGTGGCTTCTCAGGTCCTGAGGATGGTAACAGAAGGAACTTAGCAGGTCTGCCCACTCCTGTTGTTAATTAAAGTATTTTCACATTCTCCAGGGTGTAATGCACTCTGGGCACTGAGCCCCAGAGAGCCTGGTGTAGCCTAATGATCACATATTCAAATAAACACAGTTGGGGGCCATTGGGGAGCAGCATGGCTCAGTTCCCCCACCTCATTAAGGGCTGCAATGCTCTGCAGATGTCTGAAATGCATGTGCTCCGTTTCTTATGAATAATAAATATGAGGCTCTCAGTTCCTCAGCACTTCAAGGTAGGGTGGATACCTCTTCACCCAGCTGGGACCTACATGGGGTAGGAGTGACATTTTCAGCTGTGTTTTCCTAGCTACATTCACCACGAGGTACCTGCCCAAGCAGATTTACTCACCTGTCGGGATTGCTCTGAGTCTCATTTGTTGGCAGTTAACAAGGTTGTCTGTGTATGAAAGTTGGTGATCTTCCAAGCCTACTGAGCTGCTGGGAGATGGATCCTCAGGTACCAGATAGCTCAGGGAAAAGGATGCATTTTTTAGCATGCAGTGTTCTTCCAGGCTGCTAAGCTAAATTGCATACATGTCTCCTGAATGCTTATAATTTCAGTTGGAAGCAAACAGGGCAAACTTACTATGGAAAAATCCCATAATAAAAACAAATAACCATGATCAAAATGGGAACCAAAGAACAGACATGATGGCAGGATTTTAACACCTTGTTTATAAAAGATTTGGACTCCAGTTTCAGTGACAATAAGACAATACAACATAGGCTAACAGGACTTAAAGCATAAATTTTATTACATATTATGTGTCACAAAGTGTCATATATATAGATAGATAGATAGATAGATATCATATAAAAGTCAATCCTCATAGTTTTTCTCACTAATTTTGCTGTGTGACCTGGAGCTCGTTCCATAGCTTGTCTAGCCTTTTTATCTTCATCTGTAAAATGGGGATAAAGTAGACAGTTAAAATCTTATGTGGTTTGGAAGATTCAATGGGTTATCACCTATAAAGGGCTTAGAGTAGTATGCTTAGCAATATAAGTATTTCATTGGGTATTATTAAAATAAATACATACATATGTGATATATAGACTAACAAAGGTGCAATGTATAGAATGTGTAATATATGCATCAGCTGTGAGACTTAATATAAATATATGCTCTTTGAATGCCTCTGTCTTCTCTCCCCACACTAGACCTGGAGATCTAGTGACTGATGGCTTCATCCTGCCTATGGGAACAGAGAGACACAGATTTAGTATCATGTGCTGGTAAGGGCCTGGGAGAAATATCAGATTCCGAAGGGTAAGTAGAGGGCTGGGTGGGAGGGAGGCCTGGTACAATGTCTTGCTGCCTTGCTCAGCCCAGGCTCTGCACAGCATTTTCAGTGTGCACATTGATGTTCATAAAACTTCATGCCCAAGGGTCTCCTTCCTCTTGTCCCCAGTACAGTGACCTCTGCTGGTCTCATGGGTTCTGGGGAGAGAGATCTTTTTCTTCTCTTGTAGGCCAGGCTCCAAGTGTCTCTACTCATTGGACAACCTGCCCTCAGCAGCCCCACCCCCACCTCTGCATCACATTAACATCCTCTCCAAAGGATGAGGACATGTCCTGAAATCTATATGTCTACTCCACAGCCCCCTCAGTATGATAGCAAATCTAAGGAGCATGACTACAACTTGGCCTAGGGACATAAAAGCTCTTTTCTAATTCTATGAGACTTCTCATATAAACTCCAAAATCTGAGACAGGGACATTCCTCCTTCTTGATTATGAGGAAAGAGGGAAGGGAGGGACAGTCCAAGAATGAGGCACTACCTGTGGGCCCATTGCTGACCCAGAGCATCTGTGCCAACAAGAAGTGTTTCCCTCTTCTCTATCACACACTTGTCTTCTTGGATGCCTCTGCCTTCCTTCCCCACAAGAAGATTGACAGATGGCTACCAGTGTAGGTATCCTAGCATATGATGTGCCTGCATTCCTGACTTCACCCTGCTCAGTCCACTGGTACTCAGAAAAGCACAGCTCTTGGGGTTCCAGTAAGAAATAGAAGGAGATAGGAACAGAGTCTGCCCTTGGCTGCCAACTCAGAGCTGTGCTCCTTGAGACTTTTCATGTAGGAAAATCAAGGTGCACCAAGGCCCTTCACATGAACCAGCTTTCCAGTGGCAGAAATGAAACCAGCTAGGGCAGCTGGAGTCAAATGCTACCAGACTTGTTCTGTATATAGTGGATGTTGCCTTGGGATTTCAAGAATCATCCTAGACTCCGAGCCTAAGATCCTGGAGGCAGGGAGCCATGGTGATTGTGTGCTGAGCACAAATCCATTTGTAACCAGCGAAACTTCATGGACACCAGCTGTCCCCACTGTCTCTTCTTCTTTTATCAGCCTTCACTAGCCACCCTTCCCTAAGGATAGACAAGATAGGACACGGGAACTAAAAACGTGGGAGAAGGAAGGTTTAATTCTACTTTCCTTCAAACAAGTCACTGGTCTATTTTCTAGAAGGGAGTGTGGAAAACTAAGAAACTCAGCTACTACACACTGGACATTGCAGGCCAGCTACATCTGCTCTCCCTCAGTGGCCACCATCATCCATAGCTACAGGTATTTCAGAGTCCACAGCCTTTGGCCAGAAGCAGGAGGAACACTGTGGCCTTGTACGATATGCATGGAGATAGCTCAATGGAACATTTCCAAGAACATGTCCTGGAGCCAGACTGGGTCTAGTTCTCATTCTGGTACTACAATGAGCTGAGAAGATTTTTGGCCAATTGTTTAAGCTATATATGTCTCATTTCCCCTCTTCCTATGAGGTTATAAGCTGGAATCTCCTTTGTGACCATGGCAAGGATTACACGTGAGACTTCATGTGCAGATCTGAGGTGAGATCTGAGATCTGTTTGTCCCAGTCTGTAAATGCCACAGTGATGACAAGGAAGAGATTCTCCTTGGCTGTGTATATCAGATCCAAGCTGTTCCTTGCTCTGGGGCCCAGTTTCCCCAACTCAGGAAATGGGGAATCATTGTGATAAAATGGTATTCATCTGGAATGTGTCTAGGAGAATACAGAATTACCAACCACTGAGATGGGGCTACAGCTTAATGGTAGAGCACTTATGTAGCATGCCCAAGACTCTGCCTTACACTAAGCACTAGAGAAAAACAGAAAGAAAAGGAAATTACCAGCAATGAAAAGAAAGCAGGGACTAATTTAAAACCCAAATGTGCCATGTCCTTTTCTAGAATAATATCCCTCCAAAAGCTTCCTGCCACTGTGAACAGGGTCTCCTTTCTGACTGAATGCACCCTCAGTGTAACTGAACCAGAGTTACAAGAGAACTCAAGCTGCTTCTCCCTGCCCCTTCTGGTCAAGGCCATTCGTGGACAGGCTGGCATGAGCTTCCTCTGGGAGCTTAGGAGCTTCTTGTACACAGCAGGAACCAAGAGCTGCCTCTATGTCCATACAGTGACCAGTGATGTGCTAACTAATGCCCACAGCCATGTCTGTCAGTTTCAATCCCATGTTCACAGTGGGAAGGCAGAGTAGGAGAGACAAAATGTAAGCACAGCAATTTAAACCCATCCTGGACACAGCAGATCAGTGTCCTAGCCTGTAAATCAGAAGGTGAGACCAACCTTGATGGTTGAAGACCTAGAAGCTGACAGCTCCTGTCTAATTCGCACTCCAGGAGCCTGCTCGATACTTCCTGACTAGATGATTTGGTTTTGCAACTAACTCTGGACAGGACATAGCCCCTGCTCAAAGCTTTCAGTGAATGAGCTGGGGTGTTGGCTTGATGCACATCTGTTGTTCCAACAACTCCTTGAGTCCAGGAAGTCCATGCGATGTTGGACTATTGATGGAGAGCTACCTTAAAACCAAAGTAAGCAAACATAGACCTTTGATAACTCATTATCCCAAAAGAAGAAATGACAAGGATGCTGGAAAGGTGCCACAAAACTTCCCCACAGGAGCCACAGCAGACACCACCAGTCAGTCAACACTCAACCTGAAATCCAAACCACTGGACAGGACACAGTAACCTGTCCTCCTTCACCTCTGGGGATAGTGGGAGACTCTGGTCACAAAAGTTTTCCCCTCCCAAAGGCCCATCTAAAGTGAGACCTTAACGGAAAAACAAAACAAAACAAATAAAAAATTCTTAAAATTTGTATTGCATCAGCATTTGGAAAGCAGAGACAAGACAACTGCAGGTTCTAGCCTAGCCTGGACTACACAGCAGGCTCCTGTCTCAAAAATAAGATAAAATAAAATAAAATAAAATAAAATAAAATAAAATAAAATGTGGGCTGGGAGACAGTACAGTTGTTAAGTGCTTCCCTTGAAGCACAAGGCCCATACATTATCATGGCTGAGGTATTGTCCAGAGACATCTTCTCTGGCCAGACCCTCTGTGGGGAATCTGGTGAGACTCATGCTCAATGGAGAGGAAAGAACCAGATCAGGTTATCCAGGAGCAGCCCTTGGTGTACAGAATCCTGCTTAATTCAACTCAATGGACTTAAGCCTTTGCAGATGGGTAAACTCAACGTGTATAAATTCTAGGAGGTGGAGCCTTCTAGACTTGCTTGGCCTCTAGCTACTTCTAATCCAGGAAGTTAACCAGATAAATCAAGTGTCACTATGTTGCAGAAACCCTTGTGATCAAGAGGTTGCCTGAGTAGCTCACAGATTCCTCCCTAACATGTGCAACAGGACAGACAGGATGGATAAATGAGCCAGCATAGACACATGGTGTTTGGAGAGGCTATAAATAGGACTCAATGGACAGTGATGGCTCGCTTGCATAGCTAGCTTTGCAATGCTTCGTTGGTCTCGAGTCTTTGCTGATCTTCTCTTCATTGAGAGAGGCGCCACAGAGAACTTCTCTTGGCATTCAGTTGGTCCTGGTTACTCCTGCTGACTCATGCAGATTCCGTGGAGGCCTGGCTGTTTCTGCTGGATCATGCGACCATTGCTGATTCATGTTTGGTATCCTGACACTATTGAACTGGACTGCTGGTATCCTGACAATGGAGATGGGAATCACCCCAAAGAACTACTTCTAAACAGGCTCACATCTCCTTGTCCTATTTACCATCTTTTCTCCCCTATCTTTGGCAGTTAGCTAGAAGGGGGAGGGGGTCAAAGCTTTTGTGAACCCTAAAAGTAGTTTTTAAAAATCTAAGCCTACTCATAAGCATAAAATTAGTTCCATTGCTACTTCATAACTGTAATTTTGCTACTGCTATGAATCATAATGTAAATATCTATGTTTTTGATGGTCTTATACTACCTCAGTAAAAGAGTCATTCAACCTTCACAGGGGTCTCAACCCACAGGTTGAGAATCACTGTCCTAAATGTTTGGAAGAAGAAATATGTCCTGGGTGGAAGAGAGGTACTAGGTGTTCCAAGCAAGAAAGAAGCAGAACTAATCAATCAATTGCTGAGTCTGGAACCTCTTATGTAGTAGGGACAGGAGAGAAGGTAGATGAGCCAATGGCAGAAAGCAAGTCTTCAGAGCCAAGCCTAGGGTGACAGCCACCAGGATGAATTTTACCCTAAATTAAAAAAAAAAAAAGGCACTAGCAGAATAGAGGCAGGCTCTGAAATGGGCACCCCTGCCACACTTCTGTATATGTTTGATTCTGAAGATGGAAGGTGGAGATTTGAGCAAGCACAGTAGGCAAACTACCCACTGCTCAGCTGCCTCCAATGCAGTTGCGCATGACCCTCCCACTCCACTGCAGAGGAAGGAGTAGGAGGGTTGTGGGAGTAGGAGGTGAAACCCTGTTACACACAAGATCCTCACAGTTTTCTGAAAGAAACTGAAGCCCACTGAACAAATGGAGCAGGGCACAGATAGAAAGCAATAAGAAGGGAAACCTTTAGCACTTGGTGAGAGAAACATATGAAGGATCTCTTAGGCAGAAGTCTCAATGGAGTCTGGTGGCCACAGGCATGTTGGGTAGAAGCATAGAAATTATCATCATAGAGGAGGAGATCATAAGCAGACAAGTGTGGACAGCTATCAGGGATGCGTTGTCTTGTTCTTAATATATTCAATGAATTCTCCATCACTTGTCTATCCACAGACAACAACTGTTCTATATACACAATAGGATATAAACAGGGCAATGCAAAACATGCTTACACGTACATGTGTACACACACACACACACACACACATACACACACACGCACGGGGCAGGGCAAGGAGCTTCTGTGTTGGATGGAACTGTGTACAGAGGACATGGGAGGGAAAACACATGCCTAGTTTTGTGAGGAGTGTTGCTGCAGAAGAAACAGCCCAGCCCCTTCTTTGCTCCCCCCCCCCCCCCCCCCCGTCCACTCAGCACTCACCCCTGAGGCAGGGTGACAATCTGTCAAGCAGGACTCCAAGGAAGCTCAAAGGAAGCTGGGCTCCCTGAGAACTCTCTAGGTTCCCTGCAGAGTTCAGACCCAATCTTGAAGGCATCAGGGGGCTAGAAGTCATTTCAAACCAGAAAACATCAACACAGACTATGAAGAGAGGTTTAGAGGCAGGGAGGGGGTGGAAGAAGAGAGGGGAAAGGAGGGAGGGAAGGAGAGAGAGTGGGGAGGGAACTTACTTTTATATCTGGACTTAACTCAGGGATGAGAGAAAACAGTGTTCCTATACTCAAGAGTGCCAGGTCTCAGCTCAAAGGCAGAAAAGCACAAGAGGTCAGGACCAGGATATCAAAGCTAGTCACTCTCAACCCAGGGCAAAGTACCTGACCTGGCTTGTAGAGTAGAAAGTGCTAAGAGAATTCCCCTGAGAAAAGAAGGAGCTAGTCTTCTGAGTATGCATGAGGAAATGTGGAGGAGAACAGGAAGAGCAGGTATATGTGACACACAGCAAGGTCTCTGCATATTTCTGTCAGTCAGACCAAGACATTGGTAAAAGCCAGAAATGAGAAAGTTGTTTGTTTATGCCCATGTATCACCTTCCCAAAACACAAGCCACCAGTTACCAGCCATCAGCTACCAGGCTGTGTAGCTTTCTTCTGGTCCAAATATACCTGAAGATTTTCTTTATAGAAGAGATTTCTCATAGGGAGATGCTGTAAGAGGGCTATAGGGTGATTCTGATTTATGACAAGAGTGGCTCACATCACAGAAAGCCATGGACCATGAAGGAGAGGATCTTATGCCCTCCAATCCAAGACCTTTGTTGTAGCAACTCAGGACTTTCTGTATCCTCCACATGGATACTGGAGCTGGTTACCATGAAGATTTAATAGTTTTTCCCCTAGTGTTCCTTCACTCAGTGCTGTGCTAGACCACTGACTCCCAAGTACCTTGGGGAACACAGGTTTACCATTTCTATATTACAACTCTGTTCTATCTCAGAGTAGACCTTGTAGTCTCTATGAGTCTTCCACTTGTTGTAGGGGGAAGAAGAATCTGTCCTCCAGAGAGCCATTGTTAGAAAACAAGAGGAACAACCCAAAGAACATTTCTCTAGAAATCCTCACTAATGACTTTGGCAATAATGCCTACTACATAAACATAGGTGCAATGAATTCAGGCACAATGAGTAAAGTTATCAACATGCTAAGAGTCATGATAAATGTGTCTGAGGGACATCACTGAGCACATATGGATCCTGGAAAAGCAGCTGCAACATATCCACTCACTGAGCACAAATATTCCAATAAGTGAAAAGGAACTATTGCAAGACACTGCCCTCCTGCCTCAGGGATCTGAGGATCCCACCATCCTTTCCAGCCCCCAAGAGCCCTTCCCCATGGAACAGCTACCCTAAGAGATTTCACATCAGCTAGCTTATCCTGAAATCGATCTACCTGGCAACAGGATAGCAACCAAGAGACATGGGTCAGAAAAGAGTTCAAAAGAAATCTTCCTTGAACTGGGTATATTGGTGGGTTTCTATTCTGCCCATGCTACCATCATCTCTCACGCCACAGCAGATCTTTGGACTTTTCTCTATTTGCCATCTATGAAAATGGCAACATGCCCAAACCCATCTTGGATATGCTCTGCTGTCTTAATAAAAAAGATACCCTCTCAAAAAGCCATCTTTAGTCTGTCCCCAACATGAATTTTTGCAGAGGGCTTAAAGAGAAACTGGATTCTGAAGTCTAAGAGCACATATACATAAATCTCCCTTTGTCACAGCATCTGTCATACAGAACATTTGGCAAAATATTCCAGAAAAAAATCCTCTCATCAGATCCCAATGATAGATGGATATGGGTAATGGATCAAAGAAATTATGAAGAGAAATGAATACAATCCAAAGGCTAGTAGACCATTTTCTGATTGCTGATGTTGTTTTCCTAAGGCAATTATTTGGGGGTATTAAACAATACTTAACACAACATTATGGCTCCAAGCATTCTTTGACTGCTTGCTTAACCCAGCCCAGAATAAGGACATCAATTTACAGAAAAGCTTCCTCTGGTTGTATGATTCCTGACTGAAAACTGCTGTTTGATATTTAGAGGGAAAAAATCATGTCTGTTTTGGGAAAGGTTTTACTGAGATGTGCCACCAGAGAGAATACCTTACTTAGTCTTGCTTCCAAGTTAGCGATTCTTTCTATGACAGTCTGAGACACAAGCCAAATGGGCATGTTGATACTTCATGTAGGAATGAGGTAAAGCAACTTAGCCAAGATGGCAGATGAAGAAAATCTGCCTTAAGCATCTCAAGGAAGAAGACCTTTTAACCCGGAACAACTTTAACTCAATGTACTCTAACATTGCAGATATTTAGTTGAATCAGTGTACTGATTCCAAGCTGATGACTATTACTGTAGAGTACAGAAATATTTCACCAGTGTGTGCCAGGGCCCCATCTGGTACATGTGTACCCAGCTACCTGTTCAGATGCAGCAGATGCTCCTGAAACCATGCAGGGACAGGGGTGCTGCTCAGAATCTGCATCATATCGATTCAAAGTTTTCTTATCTCAGAGAGGTAACTAGGAAAACTCAAACAAGCTCATCTGGGATGTAGTGGTCACTCAAAAGGATGAAGAAATTCAGAAACTCAGCCCCTCAAGGAGAGGTAAGACATGTTTTCAAGAGAGGTTGTTGATGGCAATGTTTCAACAAGGGGGAAAAATGTTACTAACTAAAGGCATTAAGAGGAAAAGCTTTTCTGATAATGACGGAAGTCATATGATACTTTTTCCTAAGTTCAAGTCTCTGGTCATTTACATGACAGGGTCATTTCAGTCACCAACCCTTTAATGAGGATATACCTGGATAGTCCCTACCACAGATGGCAGAAGTTCTCCAGTATTTGGGGACATACCAAAACTATTCAGAGCCTAATGCAGGTGACCGGAACTTCAAATGGTCTTACCTGAAGGGCATTTATTCAGAGAAGTAGAAACAGTTGTGAAGGTGGCCTCTTGCATGAAGAGAATTAGCTAAGATGGAGTTTGTCTTGATAGATGGAGGAACGGAAGCTGATTGATCACAGTTTGGTCATTAGGATTAAGTTGAGAAAGATAGTGCCAGGCTTGACACCAAACCTTGACCTGAAGGCTTACTCTTCCAGTTTAACTTTTCCAGACACACCTATAACTGGGTCACCGCCAATGCTCAGGATGATATCTTTTCCTCAGATTTCAGAACATTCTATATTTAAATAATGAAATATTTCCCCCAGTATATTGTATTTTTTTAGGTGCAAAGGGAAAAGGAAGAATGTTTTGGCTTGAATGGACCAGCCTTTATGAAATTCTTGGTCCCTTGGCAGGCCAGGGCAGCAGCCATATCCATTCTGTAACTATTTACTCCAGCAAATGGTTGAGAAATGGTTTTCCTAATTTGAGAAAAACGATCTCTCAAAAAGAGAACAAAACATCCAGATGAGAGGAAAATAAATCAGGGTTTCTAAGAGGACTTCCAGACTCACCTCCACATGTCCCATAACAACACTGAGGGGACATACTTTCAGGGAGGCTGAAGGACCTAGAGCTGTGTACATAGTCGACAGAGGCCAGTCTTATTCCTATTAGAACTCATGGAGATACTGCAACTCTCTCTGTAGCCTAGTAGAAAGTGGACCCATACTTTGCATGTAGCCAGCCACGGAAGAAGAGCGAACGGGGTAGCAAACTTGAGGTCTTGGTTTCAGAGAGGCCTTATCCAGCTGTGACTCTGCATGCTATGATCAGGCTTTATGCAGGGCCAACAGTGGAGTCTGATGAAAGAGAGATAAACCTCTACTCAAAAGAATTTAAGTTCAACATAAATCTAATATAAAAAAAGGAACTGGACTAATAATACAAGGCATTAGTTACCATGACTCTCTTTTTAATAAGATACCTTGGGTAGGTATCATTAAAGATAGTCATTACAAATGTTCTTAAGTCACAAGAATTCTCCTTACTGGAATTTACACTAAAAGGTGTAACACCTAATATCTGACTTTCTTATTAAAGCATGGGACCAGTCCTGTTCTGAAAATTTAGAGATATCAGCAAGTAAGTAAAGTATCTTCATGAAAGTGGCCTATCTCTGCTATCGACACAAGAGTGGCATTCTGAGGAGAGTATATCAGAAGGAGAACTGGGGACTGGGAGCGATGGGACAGCACAGAGAAAGAGTAAGAAGTGACCTGGGGACTGGGAGCGATGGGACAGCACAGAGAAAGAGTAAGAAGTGAACTGGGGACTGGGAGCAATGGGACAGCACAGAGAAAGAGTAAGAAGTGACCTGGGGACTGGGAGCGATGGGACAGCACAGAGAAGAGTAATAAGCAAATTGGGGACTGGGAGCAATGGGACAGCACAGAGAAGAGTAAGAAGCTACTAATCAAAATGTTAGAAGAAAAACAGTCAGGGTCCTGAAGGAAATCACTTACAGCCTTTCCGTGAATCTGAGACAGTGACCGTTCTGTAGCATTGAGTCAAGTATCTTTATAGGATAATGCTAAGAACTAGCCTTCTGATGTGATTAGGGTGGAGAAAACTAGAGGGGTCAAAAGTGGTGGATATTGCAATATCATGGTTTCTCTCTCACACATATGTATGCATGTGTGTGTGTGTGTGTGTGTGTGTGTGTGTGTGTACCTTTAACCCCCCCTTCTTCTGAGACATGGTCTCACTATATAGCTTTTGCTGTATTAGAACTCACTATGTAAACTAGGCTGGCCTCAAACTCACAGAGATATGCCTGCCTCTGCCTCCTAAGTGCTACAGATTAAAGACATGCATCACTACATCTAGCTGATACCATAGTTTCTAATGCCTGTCTTGGTTGGTTCTTCCCATAGTGTTACACTGATGTAGAAAGATCCTAGGAAACAGTTATGTGGACAAAGAAGAAAATGTTTGCCAATTATGATGACTTTCCAAAGATGTCTGTGATAAGAACATGCTCTAGAAATGGTATTGGTCCTTTCAGAATGTGACTTCTGGGAACATTTGCTATCTCAGAGGAAAGAAAAAAAGTGCCTATGCAAACACTAAGAATAGGACAAGTTTGTGGGTGTCTCTCTTCGCTAGATCATTGGGGTATGGTGGTACATCATAAAGGCAATTTTACACAGAGATACAGCATGGTGACACATTGGTGGCAAAATCTATGGGATGGGAAGGGACTGTTGTAGCAATAATGTCAACAAGATGAATGCTACCCATCAGGACACTGAGAATAAAGGCTTGTCTGGAGAAGGAGCAAAATGTGAGACCCTTTTCACTCAAGCTCAAGCCAGAGGCTATGCCCATGACATCAAATAGTCATATGTCCTCTAAGGGTAGGGCTGGAAACAAATCCTTTGATACAGACATATCTGCACCCTTCTGGCTGTACACAGACACTTTCTTATACATCTTTCCAGACATTATCTTCCTAATGTTTTCATTGATTATGTCTCCTTGCTATATTAGTGCAATGACTGATACTGTTAGCAATATATGGTCAAGAAATGATATCACTTGACTAAACTATTTCCCTACAATCTTGATTCTTGGATTGCAGTTAGTCAGGGGAAGATTACTATGGGTTATCTTTTCTCTCAAGTCTATAAATTTGCAATTGAGAGATGAATTTAAATGTTTGCAAATTCAAAGGAGTTGCAAAGCTAGAAGATACCAAATAATGACTACCAGGACTTCCTGGGTAGTCAATAGCTCTGGAGCTCTTACAGAATTTTTTCATCCTCTCAACTCAAATGACTTATAGCTTAGATATAGTTTACATTCAAGACTACTGTATTTCATACACATTGACCTTTCCCCTCTCTCTTACTTTATAGTTTACATTGGGGACATTTTCTTATGCATGAACAAATTACCATTCCTTGCCAGTCATAACAGACAGAGGTGTGCCTCTTCCTTTGTTTTAACTACTCACAAATAGAGAGTTCACTGGAAGAAGGGAGATGGCAAATGACATGTGGGGACCATCTGCTGGACTCTCCAGGGAATAGGCTTCATGGGAAAGTTGGACAGCAGCTGTCTGAAGAGGTGGATAATGCCTGAGTATCTCTAGTTTTAACAGCAAAGTAACACTGGGAACTTTCCAAAGCAGGAGGAAAGTCCAGAATGTCCTAGGGAGATTGGCTCAGATAGAAGAGCTCCTTACCTACAGTAAGGAACAGTGCCAGGAGCCAACCAGCAGGAGCCACAGCTTCAGACATGCTCATTCAAGAAGTTTCCCTTCCCCTTCAGCAGTGAACACTCTAACAGCAGGAAACAAAAGGGGGAATAGCCAGATGGGACATGGCAGAGGAAGAAAAGGCACTGTGAAAATCCTCTCTACTGGACACTCACCAGAGCAGATGAGGGTGACATTTTTAAAATAAGCCTGCTGAGCCAGTGCCTGGGTAACCTAGGTTCCTCTGTGAACTGTACTCTTGAAAACTCAATCAAGTGTCACAAGGCTATATGCCTGTGACATATAGCCTTGGCCTGAAGAATAGCTCTTAACTGTGAGAAAGAGTCCTTAAATCAGAACTAAGCAGCAATCAGCAAGGTAGAAACCTGGTTAGAAAAAGAGTCAGAAGGACAACAGGTTCAAAGCAGGAGGAAAGGAAAAGGGAAGGACTATAGACGGGTGGAGCCAGCATTTGCTGGAATCCCAGGGATTCCTGTAAGGCTGCGGGTCTTTAGTCTGTGTTGGAATCCTGAAGAAGTTGGATTTAATATCAGCCACAGTAATAGAATGAATGAACTTGCCAGTAAGAGAAAGGGAAACAGGAAAAAAGCAGTTTTCGTCCTCCATGTTCTTTTATGTTGGCTGCTACCAGGAGATGTGGCCATTTGGGGTGATTCTTCCAGCTTCAAATAATTAGATTAAGAAAACCCCTGTCCAACAGCTTGGATTTATTTGATTCCAAAGGCATGAAAGTTGACAACCAAGATTAGACATTATAGTCATAAAATTAATAAATTAAAAAAAGAGATTAGACAGATCTTAAGTAAATATATACACCTTAGCTCTTGCTATAAAAAAAAACAAACAAAAAAACAAGAAGAAGGCAAATCCCAAGTCAGTAGACAGACATAATGAAGCCAAAGGCAGAAGAAATTAGTGAATGGAAAAGAAAAAAATCAATACAAAGAATCAATGAAACACAGATCTTTGGAAAGATAAACATTATTGACAAACCTTTAGTCAAATTAACCAAAATGAAAAAAAGGAAAACCCAAATTAATAAAATTGGAGATGGAAAAATGATATGACAGAAGATACCAGTCAAACTAATGGCATCATTAGAACATCTTAGGAACCCCTATTTCAGTACA
The DNA here is from genome assembly GCA_019843965.1 of Rhynchomys soricoides. Lineage (NCBI taxonomy): Eukaryota > Metazoa > Chordata > Mammalia > Rodentia > Muridae > Rhynchomys > Rhynchomys soricoides. The sequence continues at coordinate 2,927,121 of JADRCH010000055.1, read as the reverse complement.
CTGGAAGGTCTGAGGGAAATGTATGCATTTCTGACTCATATGACCTACCCAAAGCAACTAAAAACGTTAGGCAGCAGTTTAACTAGATCTACAGCAAGCAACAGGACTGAAGCTATAACAACAGCAATAATAAAAACTTCTAAATGAAAATGCCTAGGTCCAGATGGATTTGCTGCTTAATTCTATCACATCTTTAAAGAGCTAACAGCAATGCTTCTCAAGCTATTCCATAAACTTGAAAAGGAATGTCTATAAAGTCAATATTACTCCAAATGCTAAAGTCAAATAAAGATAAAATTTTAATTTTGAATTTTTTATTTTATGTGTGTGGGTGTTTGGCCTGCATGTTTGTTAGTGTACTGGGTGTGTACCAAAAGAGTCCAGAAGTGGAAGTGGAGTCACAGATGGCTGTGAGCCAACATGTGGGTGCTAGGAACAGAACCTACCAGAGGAGCAGAGAGTGCTCTTAACCACTGAGCAATCTTGCTAGCTCAAGATATAGTTTTTAAAAAGTAAATCACAAACTAGTCAGCCAGATGACCATAGATATAAAGGTCTTAACAAAATGTTTTCAAACTAAAATCAAGAACACTTCAAAAAGATCATTTACTGTGGTCAAGTTGGGTTTATTTCAGAGATTTCTGGATGTCCAAAATTGTTGTGTGATAGTATCATAACAATTTTTAGTTACCCAGATAGAGAATCAATGACAGATCAAAGGCTATCACTAAAGTCCAATTTGGTGAATCAATAAGTTGTGTTGTGAGGAGAATGGATGAAGGGTCACTTATAGGTGTAAAAATGACTGGAAAACAATAGCATCACCAGAAGCTTCCATCAATATGGATGATAGCTCATGAAACCTGGAAACCTGAAATTCATTCTATGCAATGCAGATAGCTTAAAAGCTTGAAGATTGTCTCTTACAGGTATCTCAGCCTGTCTGAACTTCTAGGCAGCTCAGTTTCTCTGAGAGTGTCTCTCAGCAGTCCTTACTGTTTATGTAAACTTGAGGATAGAGAAGCTTAGTGAATCTTGTTAGTTTCAGGGACTTCCTGAAGCTATTTGAGCTGTTCCTCTGTTTTAACAAGCTTTCTTGTAGGGCAGAATGTTTCGCTTCCCTTTAGAAGAACATCCTAGGTCTTCATGAGCTTTTGAAATATTTTTTTTTGTTTCAGATAAAATTGTTATACAACATATAACTCAAAAAAAAATAAAATACAAATGGTCAACCAATATCAAAATAAATATCCAACCTAACTAGCTATCAAAGAATCACAAATTAAAACTACATTAAGATTCCAAGATAATAAATTCTGGTGATAATGTGGACAAAAGAGACCCTTAATTACCAGCATAAATGCAAACTAGTCCAGCTTCTACGAAAACCAATGTGTAGGATTCTTACAAAACTAAACTTATCTCCATCATGTGATCCATCAATCTCATCATTGAGTATTTACCTTAAGGACTCTAAAACAACATGGCACAGATACTTGCCATGTTTGTTGCAGTACTCTTGACAATAGCAAAGCTATGGAACCAATTTATGTGTCCAATAACAAAGAAATACACAAATGGGGAATATATATTATATATAATGCATATACTAAACTTTTTCAGTCATCAAGAAGAATGCAGTTATGTTATCTGCAAGAAAATAAGTAACTGGACCATATTGAACAAATTAATAAGCCAGTCTCAGAAAGGCAACAAGTATATATCTCCTTTTATTCATTCATCTCCTAAATTTCATATAGTTGCATAAAGTTGTGTACCTGTTCATGGAACAAAAATGGAAGTAAGTCTGCCCATCGGAATGAAAGAGACAATGGGAAGGGAGGGAGGAGACATGGCAAAGTAGAGGCTGTGGAGGTTATATTCATGTTAGTTTGTCAGTGTCTTTTCCTGTTGCTGTGATAACCCTGACAAAAGCAACTTAAGGGAGGAAGGGTTTCTTTGAGTTTACAGTTCAAGGTTACAATCTTGCAGCTTGAACTTGGAGCAACTGATCACCTTGTACCCAAAGTCAGAAGCAGAGGACTGTGAATGTTTGTGCTCAGCTAGCTTTCTCCTTTGTATGCAGTCCAGGATTTCATCTAAAAGAATGGTACCACCTACAGTGGGTGTATCTTTCCACCCCAATTAGTCTAACCAAAGGAATCCCCAGCAAGTGTGTTCCATCTCCCTAGTGACTCTGGATCTCACCAAGTTGACAACTGAGTTTAACCATCACACAAGGAGTAGAAGTTTTCAGCTGAAAGAATGTTTAACTTCCAGAGAACTATTTATACAATAGCTAACCATAAATACTGTATAATTGGGACTACATTGCAAAATGTCCTTACCCCCCAACTGGTAAATATGTAGATAAATGAGCATTGTAATGAGATAATATTCATCATTCTTTTAACAATGAATAAATAAATCAAGTATCATACCATTTGCCATGAATACATATATTTTTTATCAATTATACTTCAATAAAAGTAGAAGAAATTTGGCATAGTGACTAGCCTTCACAATACTGTACAATATATACTTGAAGGAAATTTTTAATTGAAATTTTAATCGATTACTTATGGCCTATATGGAGTCTTTAGTTCATTGTAAATTGAAATTATCTCCCAAGATCTAGCTTATTCCAATTTATTTTTCTTATCAAGAAAAATCAATAAAATATCTTACCATATTTGCTTACAAAGGAGAAATTAGTTTTCTCCAGTGGAGTCTCACTGGGTATATTAACTACACTTAAAAGGAGGCCCTATGCCCAGTAGTAGATGGCCAACAAACAATAAACTCAATGGTGTTTTTGTCTCACATTGATTTGTTTGGGTACTTTTTGTCTTACTGGCCTTTTGCTTGAATAGTATGTTTCATGATTTTGTGTTTTCATGGATTTTATGTGTGTGTTTCTTGTGTGTTTTTTTCTTTGCCTTTAAAATTTAGATTTTATTTGGATTTTTTTTGCTTTGTTTTGTTTACCTGTTTTTTGAGAGAGAGAGAGAGAGAGAGAGAGAGAGAGAGAGAGAGAGAAAGAGAGAGAGAGAGAGAAAGAGATCATGGAATTGGGTGTGTGGGGAGTTAGGGAGGAGCTGGGAAATGAGAAACCATGAGCAGAAGGATATAGTAAATGAAAAAAAATTGTAAAAAAGAAAAGAAAAGAAAAACTGTCTTATCAGATGCTAGGAAAAAATAGTGCAACAAGATAAAAATAGTATATTGTTTAAAGCAGTTTTAGTAATACCTACAGGTACTGCTTACTACCTGTGGCTATGGCCCTGACCATCCTACCCTTTGTAATGAACTTAGAGAACACTGTGTGCAAGACTTCCTTTATTACACTGGCTATGCCAATCAGATGTGGACCTCATCTCATAGCTAATCACTCCCATATTAAGAGTCCTGAGTGTCTACATGCATCTTTGTAGTACAGTATTTAAAGTCAGCAGAAATGACCCTTATCCTTAGAGCATACTAGTGTCAGAATGGCAGGACAATTTTTTTTGGGGGGGGGGGGGGAAATGTCTTCTTGGAAGAACTTATTTCTTTATTTACCAAAACCAACTATAGCCTTTCCTCTTTGATCTTTGCAGGTAGATTACATGCCCAAGTTGAAGCAGAGAATGAAGTAGTTGCTAAGATTCTTTATCAGCCACATTCCCTCTGTTCCCTTCACTCCTGTGGGTACTTTCCTAATTTTGTTGTAAAGTATTGTATGATTTGCAGATGTACCATATGTAATCTTTAATATATCCCATTAACCTGTAATATATTAGACTTCTATTTTTATCTAAAACCCTTCATGTTTGCAGAATGTCTCTTGACAGATTTTATTGGCATACATTGAATAGTACATATGTGCTTTTGTTTGTATAAACCTAGGCTGCTTTCTTATGTTGCTTGGTTTTCAGGGCACTAAATGGGTATGTATGAGGTCTAGGCTGTCTTTCAGAAAAAGAACCCCACTGGCCAGAATTGCTGGGATGCAGCCAACACTTTCTTTATAGAGAAATCATTACATTAAATAATGACAAGAAATAAATAGACATAAAAAGAAATATATATATATTAGTATTGAGTGTTTGTATCCCCTGAAAAATTCATGTTGAGACTTGATTCTCAATGCAGAAGTTGAATATTTTCTATCAAATTTGGATTCTCAATGCTAAATATATATGGATAAGACATAAAAGAAGGGGTGATTTGTATGGGGTAAGGGACAATGTGAAATGAGTGATGGAGATGATTATGAACTAAGTGCTTATTATGTGGTATAATAATGTTGTAATGAAACTTGTTACTCTGTACAATGAATATGTGCTAACAATATATATGTGTATATTATATATAGCATATAAAATATATATTTTAATATAATTATAGTATTACTTAATATTAATTTAAGTAATCATCTGTACTACTTGTAGTGTCTTATAGCATATTATGTATCACAAATAATTATATAAAGATATATATTTTATTACATTTGTGTGTGTGAATGTGTTTGTAGGGTAGAGTGAACACATGTCACACTGTACCTGTGATGGTCGGAGGACAACTTTCAGGAATTGTTTCTTTTCTTTTACCATATGATCCTGGAGATTAAACTCAGGTTGTCAGGCTTTGTGGCAAACACCTTTACCAGCTAAGCCATCTTGCATGCCATAAGGGATACTCCAGAAGCTAGAAGAACAAGAGGGAAATCTACATTTTAAGACCTCTGAGCTTTGTAAGTACCTATAAAAAAAAAAGTACTTTTGAGCATCTGGAGAACAGAGCCAAAGCTAAGGAAAAACTGTCCAAGAGGCACACGTCTTAACCTGCTGAAACCTGTGCCTCTCACTGTAGCAGGACACATATCTTGGCTCCTCTTTCACAGGCTCAGGGGCTCTGTAGGGACTCACACCTACAATTCAACATGGTCATAGGCTTAGTGATGATGCTCGCCATGTTTTCCTGACAAAGGAACAGTTTCCACAGCTCCTGAAGAAGTATCTCATCCCCTGGAGGACTCCTCCAAGGTGAAAAAATTAGCGACTCCCACACTCACAGGCCACGAGTCTTTCCATCACTAATGGGCACCTGCTCCCCGCCCCTACCCTGCTGTCTGTCATCTTTCCTAAAATCAACTGTTCATAAGGTGAGAGAAATGACAGGAACTGCTGCTTCCATGAGGGTGGTTGAATATGGGATGCGTACATCAGAGATCCATATCCTATAAGGATAGGGCATGGTATACATGACTGTGTGAATGTAGGGGACAAGGTATGTGCATATATGACACGTGTACATGTTTGGAAGATGGATGTGTGGGCTATGCATGGCATGTACTTATATTTGGTATGTGGGCAGGATGCGTATGATAGTGTGAGTGTATGTATATGGTGTGTGGCATGTGTGCATGTTGTGGTATGTGCTTCACATGTGTTTGCATGTTTCCTTTGCAGGAATTTCTGTGCTTTCTTCACGTTCATGCATTTGGCTTTTTCCTGACTGCACTTTAGTTCATACAGGTGTCTCCCACACTGCTCTTCAGCACCTGAGGAAGAGAAGCCTCTGCTGCACCCTCCCCATTTCCTGGATATCAGACCTTGAAGTATTTATCAAGTCTACAATAACCCTCATACCACTCAGGGCAATGACCCAGGGCTTGGTTAAAGGATCTGTGCAGAGCAAACATGACTGTTTTCTCGCCAATGCCTGGGTAACATTGGAAAGGAAAGCTGGCCAGAACAGTGTAGACTCTGCATAACAAAGGATAAGCCTTTAAATTGTTATGCTACCTGAGGTTGGGGCATGCTATTTGGCTGGCAGCCCAAGGACAGCAGTGCTGACAGATAGGAATGGATGGATATAGATAAGGGTACCAGTGTGGACAGCTCTGAGATGGCTAGCACTCTGCCTGCCGCATTGGTCCTGCCTTCCTCTCCTCATGAACCTCCCCTCCTTGCGTCTTTTCAAGTGAGTAGCCCCTTTCTCTGTCTTTAAACCCAACCTTTTCCCCTTTCTCTTGTGAGTCCTGCTTCAGGGACTCACTTTATAGCATGCTCACTTTCTTGTCAGGGATTTGATCATGTTGGAAACTCACACTGACAGCATTTGGGGAAATCCCCTGAGTTACAGCCACCTCTGCACCCATTTTCTTAGGACAGATGGTATTTTGTGACAGCTGCCAGGTTTACCAAGACCTTCTGAGACTTGGGAAAGATTCAAGTAAAAGCAGAAAGCCTCCCAGGGAGAGGGGTAATGTCACTGGTCTCAGTTCTCTCAGCTTAACAGCAGATCTCTTTGATACGCTGCCCGATGGCCCCTTCTGTGCCTGTCTCTTTCTGTCCATATGCTCTGGGGGAAGCACTTTGAAAATTTCCAAGACCGTTTTTACTTAATTGGGAACAATTTTCTTTAAAGTGTTTACTGTACATTTCCACTTTGACCATGTGACATGCTGTTCTCAACACTCTTCTCAGGGGTTTTTCACTTCTGAAAATGAATGGGCTTCTTCTCAGTTATTTTCTTTTAAATAAAAATTATTCTGAAAAATCCTCCAGTTTGCATCTTGTACAAGTCATTATATTGGAGATCACAACCATTTCTCACTTTGACCATCTATGTTTATGAGAATCTGTCTCCATCACCCTCTTTGAGAGTTTGGGAGGCTCACCTGTCCTGCTCTCTTTGGTGTTGCCATAGCAAAATACTTGAGACTGTGTGTTTTATTAAGTTCATGTAGTTCATGAATTCTATATGTTCAAGAGGATGATTCTAGTACAGGCCTCATGATGGATAAGATGACATGGGGGAAGACCACAAAGAGAAAATATAGAGGTTAAATGATGAGAGAGGGAGCAAGAGTGGGGTTCAGTCAAGTTACCTTTTTGGTAGCAATCCATTCTCATGGAAATTAACCTCATCCTGAAAGGACATCATTAATCTCCCTGAATGTGGTGCTTTTATGACTTAATTATCTCTTACAGGATTACAATCTAAGTGTCATCATGTGGGGACTTTTCTAGCATATTAACTTTGGGGATGGGGGAGAATGATGTCCAAAACATGACACCATGAGATGTTTTAGATTATCACTAACTAAAGTGATTTTTACAAAATTAGGATCAGTCCCATGTGTCTTTCCACTCTTCTTATTGGGGGCTTGTCTGGGAGCTACTGCTTATTTTGTTACAGTTAACTAATACACAGGTTATACATGGGCAGTTTGCCATATGACTGGACAATCATTTAAAGATTTTGCCTAAAATGTCCTTTCATGCCTGTATTGTCAGCAATAAAATAAGCAATATTTAGAAAGACACTTGCTAAACAACTGTGTTTTACAAAAGCACCTGTAACTGTGAATACAGCATAAATGCAGAGAAATAGAAGTGATTAGAAATAGGAGCTGCAGGAGCCCAGATGATCAATATCAGCAGCATAAGTTGGACTCGCTTCTCGTCTTTTAACCCTTAAGCTGGTTCTTGGCAGGACTTTACCTCGAGTAAAGTTAGGTCTAGAAATATTTGGCCATGCATACCACAGTCACTAATACGTAGTGCTTTTATTGTTGTTGTTTAATTTTCCAACTCTGATTTAGTATTCTCAAAGTTCTTGACCTTTAAGATCTAAACACTGTAAAATTAAAAGAACCACATTATTCCAGTTCTTACCTTCTAAATATTGGGAAACTTTTATGCTTAAAAGGGATAGAGCCTCTGCAGGAGATGATACCTAGAGGTTAATTTTGTTTTGAAAGCCTTCATTTGTATCAGAATGGAAAAGGAAGCAAATAATCAGAATGGAAAAGGAAGACCCATTAGGTCAGATTTTTTTTATTTTTACTTTTTATTTTTTTTGTAGTAAAACACGACATGGAATGTTTGGCTGACTTCTTCCCATACTGTAGCACTCTGCACAGAATATTCTCTGGTTTTTTAGAATAACCAATCATCTAAGGATGATGGGATTGGGCCTATCAAGCACACCAGTTCACAGATTTCATTAACTTAAACTGAGACAACCACCAGTAATACATTCTCAGAAACAATGAGGTGAGAAAATATGTGTGTAGCAATAACCAGAAAAGAATTGGTATTGTTAATGAGCATTGCACTAAAATGAGGTGAATTTTGAACCACTAGGAGAAAGCATAAATTTATTGTAATCGCAATTTTATTTCCTGGGAACAATCTTCTGAAATCTTAAGTCTTAATCACTATCTTTCAAAAGATATATAATTCATATTTTTCTATATTCTTTTGACCATTGACATAATTTTTTTAAAGTTCAAAAGGTTAAGGGTCGCCCTGTGGAGAATGTGCCCCTCCACCATCTCAAGCAATACCATATCCTATGATGGTCACCATGATTATTTTCTTTTGCCTTTCATTCAAGGTTAGTATCTGCAATGATATTCCAAACTATAGGTTTAATTTTGTCTATTTTCTAGCTTTGTGCAAAGCTAGAAAAATTCTTTGGGTGTCTTTTTTCATTAGAAAACTACAGCTCATTTCTCCCTTGCATCCATGAACTGTAAATTTCTCATGGGCATATGGATTCTAAGTTTGGGCAATTTTGACTGGATCTTCTGTGCACATACTTCAGTCCATGGGCTCTTGTGGTACTTTACAGTTGAGGGTTGAATCGCAGTGGATAGGGCTTCTGTGTTCTCCAATGCTGCTGTGCTAGGTGTTACTGTTATCACATGCTTGCTGGGGGCTGGGGGGGGCAGATCCTTTTGTTCCATATCTGTAATTCGGCAGGTTCTGTTTTCACCAATTTGTAGATAGATATTATTATGTATTTGGCTGTTTTTTAAATTAACAGAAATGTTGAATACCAATTCTTACATTAGAGGGTCCTCTTTGTAATACAGGACTGGGCCTCAGGCATGCTACAAAAGTACTCTACCAGATAGTTACAACCTCCACATTATGTCTTCCAGTCTAAAATGCTTGTTCAAATATTTTGACAGCTATTAGTTAGACGACTCTGATCTATAACAGTTTGTAACAACCTTTGTATATTATGGTTTGTCACTTGTATGTGTAGTCATTTTTCCTCTGGCTCAGTATTTTTAATAATTTTTAAAAAAGATTTATTTAGTTATTTTATTTATGTTGAGTGTGCATGTGCGTATGTGTGCACATGTATGTGTCTGTGAGTACATGCATACTATCTTGTGTGTGTGCATGTGATTACAAAGAGAGGAAGGGGCAGTCAGATTTCTTTGAGCTAGAATTGTAAGTATTTGGGGGCAGCACTTTGTGGGTGCTGGGATCTGAACTTCTGTTCTCTGGTAGAGTAATGAATTCTTTAAACTTCTGTCTCCCAACATGGGCATATGGATTCTAAGGGTTTTTTTTGGGGGGGGGGGACAAAGAAATGTGACCATGAACCTTCTGTGAACATACAGGACCTAGATTGTTTGTTTTACTCTTTCTTGCCGAAATCCTGGCTTTCAAACAATGAGGTTTTTCTCTAAGTTTGTTGTTTGCCTTAAGAAAACTTCTCCTACCTTGCAATTATGAAGATTCTCTTATTTTTCTGAAGCTTTCTAGTTTCCTTCATTAACATGTACATCTTTATTTGCCCTTAGTTGGATACCATGGAGGATTCTATTTCATTTTCACTTCTGAATAGGTGCCCAATTGTTCCCTTAGGTGCATTCTTGAACCCAACCCTTCCTGCAGCTGTGGCTAATGCTTCCATCCCTGACACTCATCCCTTGATTTTAGATCTGATTTCTGGATTGGATGAAGCAGGGAACATTCCCTTCAGAATCCCTATTTAAGGTGTGTGAGTGAATTAGTATTCTCTTTGATGTGGAAGAGGTCCACAGTGAATATCTACCTTAAATGCATTTACTTTAGCTTTTGTTTTTGAGAAATAACACATTATTTATTGTGACTTTCAGGGCAAGCAAGTAGCTTGAATGGAATACAGATACAAACCAATGGGAACCCTACAAGAACCATCATGTAAACAAATCTTCAATGCCAACAAAATACAATTCTTCCATAAAGGTATTTGTAATTCTGGAAAAAAACATGGCTGTGAGAGACCTTGAGGAAAGGGGTAGACCTGAGAACACTATGCACCTCAAATCTGGGGGTAGGGCAGGAAGGACCTTTTAATTACCCATGCAACTGACTCCAAGGGATCCTAAGGGAAAATGCATGGGTTTTCTCCGTAGCAACATCACAGAAATCATCCTTGGGCAGCTTTTTACAGCATCAGTCAAACTTCTGGGAACAGCCACTGTAAAAGGTCAGCTTTAATAGGTCAGGGGAAACTGAGGCAGACAACAGTGTAGAGTTCATGATTGATCATTCAGCAGACTTTTCTCTAAGGCAATAAAGCTTGACTCCTTGGGGCTGGCACTCTGTGTGACTGGTGAGACTCCTTGAACTCTTTGGGGGAGGCAAGAAGGAAAAAAGAAAAGGGTGGGAAGAATCATAAACACACACACACACACACACAAAAACACACACACTCAGTGGATGAAACAAAACACGCTCTAACAGCTTCACACACACACATATACATACATACATACATGCGTACCTGCATACATACATATTTACACATTGGGTGGATGGAGCAAACTTCTAATCTCTTTACAAACAAACACATTCATGCATTTTGTGGATTGATGGAACAAAGTCCCAACAATTTAAATTTTTCTCCCACAGCTTATTTATCCGAACAAAATATTTCAAGCAGAACAAAAATCACAATGTGGTGGCATTCTATTTTTCTTTTAGTGAATGATTATTAAAAAATAGTATGTTCCCCAACACTTTTAGATAAGAAAACATTTTATGTATTACAGGTGAAGAAAGAAACAAATCATTCGGAAGAACCCACATACATTCGTAACTAAGCATCTTGTAGATTAACAAGATGTAATCAGGCAAAGTAATTTTCTCACTCAGTTTCTCTTTACTGGCAGGCTGAAATTTGTGGTTACCAAGAAAGAATCAATTATCTTAGTATTATCTTAGAAAATAATCTTATAAAAATCTTAAAAGAATCGCAAATCTAAATTTGTATATAAAAAACAATCAGTCATTTCTTTTTTAAATCCTCAGGGTGCACATCTACTCATTAACATTTTTTAATTAAAACATATCAGGAAGCTAAGGGCAAAAATGGGGATGAGAAATTAATTATTACCTTGATCACCAGCCCGGCTTCAGGAAATGAGTCATATCAGGCAATGCTAGTCATTGGCTAGCCAGGGCTGCCATTGTTCTTGTTCTCTGACCAAAAAAAAAAAAAAAAAAAGACCATCCCTAGTTCAACTCTTAAGAGTGTGCCTTTCTGAAGTTCAAATTGTTTTCTAAGATTTTCCACATCAGAACCATTGGAAAAAAATCTTAACCTAACTAATAATCTACTTCTATAGATTCTTTCTATAGGTGGTGGTCATTGCTAACAATCTACATCTCTAAGTTCTTTCAAAGGGTGGTGATTGAATCATCAATATGTTCCAGCAGCAGTGCTTAAAAAAGATCAAGTAGTATTATTGTGAGTGCCAATGATGCTGCCTGGTGAGGGCTGAAGCCCCTTAGAATCTTCACACAACACGTAGATTCTGAGGGACTTGAAGACCAGGAGAACAACAAGCTGAGTAATGCTCCATGACAACATGAAGTTCCCTTGACACCCATCATGATTGTGCTAAATGGTAGGCCACATTCCATGGGTTCTAAAGCCCTTTCTTGTTCCTCTTGCTCTGGCCTGGACAATTTATCACTTTCCTGTGGCTAGGGCCTGTTGCAAACTTCTGTCTCTTATAGCAGGAGTGATAAGGTCTTGACATCTCTTGCAGGCTGTGGTTTTAGAGAGACATACCCCAAAACAGGCTAGTCTCTTTGCTTCTCTCTAGGCCTGAAGGTGATGGTATAAAAGCTCATGATTATTCAGCGTAGGTCCTTAGGGAAGGGATTCAAACAGGGATGAAGACCCAAGCACTAGCTATGCAGGCTGTATGCTTGCCTCCGTTGTTCCTGATTTGATGGCCAATTAAAAGCTATGGAAATTTCTATGAGCAGACATGAAAGTGTATCTCTGTCTTGGAGATTAGATAGGTCAAGAAATGGTAAAACTCGATGATGTGACTGATAAAGAGTTTTGTCTGGTTTTTCTGTTTGTTTTTAGTTTCAGTCTGCAAACAAGGTGACAACTAGATGAGGACACATTTGTAATGCTTACAACTAACAAGCTCTATCCATGGTCTTAGATTTTCTAGAGGTGTGATCAGTGTGGGGTGATTGATCTCCATAGTCAGTCGAGATTCTTCTTTGAGATGATGAATAAAAATTCCTCTAGTGAGGGGAAGAAGGGCTTAGTTTCCAGAAGAATGTGTGTTCATTGCAACTCTTAATGACTGCTTTCTACCCCCAAAAAAGCTCTTGCACAGTGATGTGAATACTTACTTACCAATGATAATATTACTACCAGAACCTTGAAGCTGGAGACAAGCTGGTGATGACTTCAAATTACATCTGCTGCTGAGAATGGCTTCCAGTGTTGATCTGTCTTCAGAGTTGTGCTCAAGCCTGTAAAATATGTCACACCAGACTTGTATGTTCTGTGAGCAACAAAAACGTAAGGATCTTATCTCAATTCTTGTAAAATGATTTCATTCTGAAACATCTCAATAGAGATCAACTCAAGCTGAAGCAACTGTGAGTGCTGGTCATGGCTGAGACCAAAGAGAAATATTTTCTCTGTTTGTTTGTTTGTTTTTTAAATTTCTGCAGCATCTATTCCCCACTGTTACCAGGTGTCATAAAGAGGAATTTTATTGAAAGCTGTGTTGTTTTCTGTGATGTATGTAAGAATGAATATTGTAGTTTTAATTACTAGAGACTTTTCTCAGGGGGTTAAACTTAGTCTAGCAAGTCATCTAAGGATAGAGCCTCCTCACACCCCTCAGAAGGTCAACATGGCTATAGCATTTAGGTAGCTACTCAATAACTGATGAAATACTTCATGTGTATGCTTTTATGAAGTTACATGTTTATTATTTTGGAAAAAATAGAAAGCTATTACAAACTAATAATAATATTCAAAGGAGAAGTCTGTGTACATTGGAGATTCTTCTAAATATCTATGTACAATACTCTAGTTAGTTTGCATTAAGATGGAATATGGTCTTTCAGCTTACCAGCTCAAAAGAATTGATTATTATCAGATTCTACACACATTTAAGTCAATATTGAACATGGAATTTAAGAATTCTCTTGTGGTGAAGCGAAAGGAAATATGAAACAATATTTTTTTCTGATAACCATTTTAAAATGTAGTAAAAGTTACCTGAGGTCCTTGGAGAGGGCCTAAAAAGCAACAAGTGGTGGACAGTGTATACCTGGAGGAAGGAAATGGTGATGGACAGCTTACTTAAAGGCAGGCATCAAGAACCAGATGTGTACAAGCCAGCTGTCTTATGATTGATGGATCAGAAGACAGTGCCTAGAGCCACCATGCCATCTGGAAAATGGGGGTGGGGGATCTGGCAAAACAAAGAGGGTAGAAGAAAGCCCCAAATTATGTGAATTAAATCTACTAAGACCTCTGGATGACCCTTGAAGTATGTTTTCATGAACTAAATACCAAAATTCTAAGATGTCACTCTGAAACAAAAATGACTAAGCAGAGACTTCAGCCACAGCTGAAGACAAATAACACGGAATTTAATCTTTGAGTTAAGTTAGGTGAAATAATGAGAAGAACTCAATAGAATCCATAACTTCTATAAATTATCATAATACAATGTAGGATTACTGTAGCTAAAGAAGCAGCCAGCAGGACTACAATCAAGAGAAAATAAACGAACAGAAAACAAATTGATGGTTTAGGTATTAAAATTAACAGACAACTCTTCTAAAGCAGTTATTGGAGCAGTGTCTAGTGACTCTAAATAATAGCCATTATGCCGGCATATATAGGAATTTTACATGTGAATCTAGTAGAAAAACAACAATTAGGAAAGGGAAGTATAGAAAAGAAACAAATGAAATGTTATTTATTTATTTATTTATTTTTCATACTTTATTTATATTTCAAATGTTTCCCCCTTTCCAGATCTCCCCTTTGGAACCTCCCCATTTCCTCCCCCTCCCTCTGCCACTATGGGGGTATTCTCCCACCCACCCACCCACTCTCATCTTCCCATGGCATTCTCCTCTACTGGGGGATCTAACACCCTCAGGCCCAAGGGCCTCTCCTCCCCCTGATGTCTAACAATTTCCTCCTCTGCCGCATATGTGGCCAGCACTGTGGGTCCCTCCATGTGTATTCTTTGGTTGGTGGATCAGTCTTCAGGAGTATTGGGGGTCAGGCCAGTTGCCACTGTTGCTGCCTCCATAGGGCTGCACACTCCCTCAGCTCCTTCAGTCCCTTCTCCAAGTCTTCCATCTGGGACCTCACACTCTGCCCTACTGTTGCTGCGAAGTGACTCTTGGGTATTTCGAACTTTTGGGCTAGTAATCACTTTACAGTGAGTACATACCATGTTCATTCTTTTGTGACTGCATTACCTTGCTCAGGATGATATTTTCAAGTTCCATCCATTTGTCTGTGAATTTTAGAACAGAAACAAAATCTCTGAAATAATAAACTTGCTGACAGGCTTAACAGCCAAGTGCTTTGACTAAGGCCCCGTGGCTCTGCACATGACTCTTCTTCTGTGGCTCCACCCTGGCTGGGTTGGGGTTCTTCCATTTAGTTCTTCTCCATACTCCCCAACTTTCAAGGTATCCTCCACACCTCTCTCAAGGTGCAGAAATGCGCCATTCGCAGAGGTCTTAAGTTGAACACACTCATTTTTCTTTAGGATCCCAACATGGATTCCTGAAGAAACTGAGGCTGTATTCTGATTATAACACCGACATCATTATGCTATACGCTGTGTTCGCCTGACTGTCTGCAAAGGGGATCTAAGATCAGAGAGACAAGTGGACTTTACAGCAAGGAATGAAAAATGAACTATAGAACCCTCTGTTTGGTTCCATTGTGTGGGAACGCAGGGGGCTCTTCACCTGTCCCAGGGCCTAAGTCTACTTACCTGGAAAGGGAATGTGGTGCAAGCCCTTGTGAAAGACAGATAAGTCGATGCATAGAGATGGATGCTGCCCCATGGCTCATAAGATACAATATGATGCTAGTGCAATTTCACGTAAGTCATCCGTGAAAGTGCTTTGAATAGTTAACAGCACAGATCGCATCGTGACTGTACTCAGAGGTGGTGGGTTCTGCGGTGGCTTCTGTGGTGTGGGACTCTCAACCATTTTGGTTTCTGAAAAGAAATATTATAAATGTGATGAAAATCACCAGATGTTCTGATGTCCCCACTTCTGGGAAGCTTGTCAGACAAGTGTCAGAGGTGACCTTTGGATGGACTAGAGGCCAACCTAGCAAAGCTCTCAATGTCTTAGAATGACAGCCAAGAAGGAAGATGGTTTTTAACTATTCAGCACACCATTTGCAAGTCGATTGATATTTAACCCATAATTCTCATTGAACAATGCCTGTATTCAGATATAATAAAACAGAATGAATGCTTTTAAAGTTCTTATATAATAATTTAAACTTGTATTCACAAAATCACAATTTTTGTTTCATTAAGACGTTAAGAACACACCTAAGCAGCATTCATCTCTGAATGTGTGTGTGTGTGTATGCATGCACGTGCTTGTGTGTGTGTGTGTGTGTGTGTGTGTGTGTGTGTGTGTGTGTGTGTATAAAATCTTCCTCTTCTGAAGTGGATGAGCAAGCCAATTTTCTTGTTTGGAAACTCCAGAAAAGGACCTGTCTAAGTATGTTTTTATAAATGCTTTATCTCCCGAGGGAGAAGCAAACTGAAGGTTGAAGCCTAAGAACAGAAACATGGCATGACACTCATCAGTCCTGAAAAATTAAATGAGATTTCTTTCAGTTTCTACAAAACCTCATCCAATTAGAGTTCTGCAGAATGATAAATTGTGTTGTGACAGAGGAGCCAAGTTCCACGTCAATGTTTATTACTTCCCCCAGCCCCCTCCACACCTGATTTTGCTTTTAGTGCTTCCTCCATCCTCTCTACCTAGCTACCTCCAAGTGAAATTCCAATTGGTTACCCTTCTTTTCTGACCCTCTCCAGTACATCATTTGTTTACTTTATCCTACTGAGATGGGTAAAGGGTTTGTTGTAAGTTCCCATGTTAGACTCTGGATCTTTGGTATCTATAAGACATCACTGTTTAGTGAAGGCAAAGAATTTCGTGGTTGTGTTACAGAAGTTTGTTTATTAACTTGCTGCATTTTGATGAAAATGTGATTCAACAGAATATGGCTTCATCTGTGTATAAGTGGAAGTATGTGAGCAAGCTAAATTTGTTAAGCTCCCTACATTATGAAAACACACTGCTTGTTTTTTTCCCTATTTCTTTCCCAAGGAAAATTTGCAAATATACATGAGTTCTTATTCTACTCATAGACTTCTGAGATGGTTAGCTTTAATTGACAGCATGACAGAACTTGGTATTATCTAGGAAGAGCGTCTCAATGAGGGATTGCCTTACAGATTGTCTGTGGACATGTCTATGGGAGATGGTCTTAATTAGGTTAATTTATGAAGGAAGACCTATCTTACTGTGGGTGGCACCATTCCCTAGGTAGAGAGCCCTGAACTATGTAAGTGGAGTAATCAAGTCAAGAACAAGCAAGCAAGCATGAATGCATTTTTCTCTACTCTTGACTGTGCATATGATGAAACAAGCTGTCTCAATATCCTGATGCTGTGACCGACCAAATGATGGACTGTATTCTGGAATTATAAACTAAGTAAATCATTTTACCTGTTGTTTTTTGGTCTGGGTTGGTTGTTGTTTTTATTACAGCATCAGAAATCAAACTAGAATAGACCCACCAGCTAGCAACTAATATCAAAGTAAGAAATTCTAAAGAAGTCAATATTTTCTTTTAATTTTGTAAAAGACCCTTCTGTTCTTCTCTTACTTCAGACACAGTGCACGAAAGGGTGACTTTGATTTATGTCACACAGGTGAAGGCTTGTGCAAGATCAGAGGGCTCCCAGTGCAATTTAGTGAAAGTATCATATTCATGTTAAAGGCACGTGAGCACAACCAGAGTGTGGTGGAAGAGGAAGAATTTGTATTCCAGCTCAATTCTCATTCCTTCCTTTTTGAAAAAGCAACACGTATGGTTTCTGAGGTATTCTCTAAGACCACAGGACTGATATGGTTCAGTTTGTTGGCTTGTCCATTCTGAGGAATCACAAAGAACCAAGTCCTTTTCTCTCAAAGAAAAGTGAGGACTCATTCTCCCTTAGGACACAGCAGAATCACTTAAAACATTAGAGGCTTAGTGAGGTTTATTTGGCAGAGATGAAACTGTGGGATGTGTAGACAGTAACTGAAGGAACCTGAATAAGAAACACTGTTCTTATTGCCACTTCCACATATCAATGGGGCTTAAACTTAGCCATTCTGAAAATAGCTGTGTATACTTGAGTGGACTGTTCATTTATTTATTTTGATCCATATTCCTGAGGAAATTTTCAGGGATGAAGACATTCACATGGGAAACCTCCCTGGTTTACTCTTGTGAGTGATATATAATTTAACATAAATCTTTAATGTTACTACATCAGCAAGCCAGGCAGTTCCATCTGACCTCTGACCTCTGAGTTTCTTCCATGCTGTACCATGCTTCAGAGAGATTACTGTTCCTGTAAGGAACACCTGTTACCCATAGACTTGTTTTTCAAATCCCAGCTACAAGCTTCCACTCTCACTGGAAAATACTTGAGTGACATTTAGTGATGTGTTTAGGCTGTGCACATTTGCAATGTCACAGAACCTAAGGTTTCTCTTATGTCCTCTTATCTCTTTGCCAATAAGCCTCACATCATTTCTAAGTATTCGATGAAGGCAGGAAAGGAGATTAGCCTTCCTCACTTCAGTGACTTGTCGATTTGTTCCCAGTTGGAGGCATATCTGCCTAGGAATATCAAAACCAGTGACCTTTTGGGTGTCAATTTGTTTCTCCATCTGTCCCATGATGCCAAGATGTGAAAGAGAGCTGTTATAATTGAGCTGTGCCTCCATCCTTCTGGGTGTCAATACATGGATTTCAGAAAATTGTGGTCCTTTGACAATTTTATCACATGTTCTGCCTCTCCACTAGCATGAACTTTGCACAGATCTCTGGGTATTGCAACAAGCCTAGGAGCTGAGCTCCCTCCCAGTTCTCCTTTCTACACTATGATTTCATTCAGTGTCTTCTAAAATTTGAGTCTTTTTATAATCCCAAATGAAATTACCCACCTGTTTTTATAGCTGTGGAATACTAATGGGTTCTATGTTTCACACTGGAGCAGAAAGAATGTTTTGGGGAAAATATTTTTGAATTCACATCAGTTTTGTCAGATAGGGAACTGGGCAACTGTAGCCTGTTATGTCAACAATCTGGGAAAGAATGCTGTATGCTTATTCGGTGTCAAGCTAGAGACTTAAGCGAGAAGCTACAGTTCTAATCATTTTCAGCAAAATATTACCAGTTTAAAGTAGAAGTAATTTGAACCAAGTCAAATTAACTCATGGCATTTTTATAATCTATGTTTTATGCAATTTTTGAGCCATTTAATTTTGATGTGTGCATAGGAATATTGAGGATGAGCTTATCTGTATATGGTCTTTATTTTCTGCATATTATCTCTAATTAACACTGAGTTCATGTGACAAACAAGAGAACAATTTTTTTTCATTTAAAAACTTTAAAAATTCTGATTCTTGTTCAGGTTACATCTTACACATTTCAGAGTTTAATAAATCAATAATTGGACTAGAGATTATTCATCTCTAGGTCCCAACTATGGCTGTGCATGAGCTTCTCACCTTTGTCTACTTAGCTTTTGAGTTTAGATTTTTGATCTGAGTCCATTCACTTAGCCCCTTCATCTCCAGCTGGACTCCAAGATAAACCACTAAGATCATAATCCTGATCCTGGTAAGGTATGATGGGAGTCTGCAAACCATCAAACAGACACAAATTGTCCTGATACATCTTGTTTTTCCCTTAATTATAAGCTTATTGAAATTCTAGACTGTGTCTTACCCAAAGTTATGGAATCTAGCAGAGATGCTGACATAGATGGTAGGAGTGAGCTGGGAAACCAGGCATCAAGACACACTCACGAACAGTTTTATTGAACTAGAAACGTGTTCTAAGACAGTCTAAGTGTGTTCAGAAAGACTATGACTAGCGGGCCCTTTGGAAGTGTACATCACATCGTACAAGCATGGCTGCTAATCCCGGCAAGTGTTTGAGGGTAGAGCTGTGAGGCCTGGTGGTCTTCATAGCAATGGTTCTGGATTTACTGTGTTTAAATTTTGTCTTCTCAAGAAAATTGATTCTTCCATCCCTTCCTTTTGTTCCTCCCTCCCCAGCCCCTTCCTTTCTCTTTTCATCTCCCCCTACTTCACTCTCCTTCCTTCCTTGATTTCTTGACACCTCCCACCTTGTTATTTGGTCCGTTGGTTTGGGCGCTGCATATCACAAAACAAAACAATGAACTCAGGGCCCTGTGCACAGCTTAGCATGTGCTCTACCACCACTTTTCATCCTTTCTGATCAGATGTTTTCTTTGTCCTGTGATGTCATCATTGTTTACATAGCAGGCATGCTTTTATACTCTGATGACAGCTAAAGTACAGACAACGTTGACTGGCTGTGATGGTCTCTCTATCATCTCAAATGTATGAGCAGCTCGAAGTCACTGGCTTGGGTGAATGTGATGGCTTACTGTTTGAGAGGCCAGAGAACATGCTTCTGGATTGGTTGGCAGTTAGGGCGCTTTGGCATTGATGCTCATCCTCTGCCTTTAAAGAATAGTAAAAATGTAATCCCCGTTCTTTGATTATTTTCGTGTTCTATTAATGAGAATTTAAGTTTGTTTGCAAGTGATTAGAAGACAAAAATAGCACAATCTTCAACTAAGATGGCCCATGGCTGAAATAGGTGTGCAGACTCATTCAAATCTGCTGATTGAACCAAGTGTGATGGCAAATACCTGTAATCTCAGCCCTTGGCAGGCTGAGCCAAGAGGCTACTTAGGTCAGGGTCAGTCTAGGTCCTATGAGGAGACTATGTCTCAACAAAAAGAAGGAATAACAAACAAAGCAAATATTCTGTTTTAGTCATCACTTTTAAGGGTTTTGTTTTCCCCCTTCATGATCTCCATAGTTATTTTAGCTCCAACCATCATGGAGACATTACATCTACTAAAAAATGTAAAACAAACAAACAAAACAAAAACAGCGTGGCTTGCTTTCCTAAATGAATCCTCTTTCTCCCTCTCCTGCCCCTCCATTTCTCTTTCTTTCTCTTTCTCCACTTAACCCTTCTCATCCATAGCTCAGTCATCTGGCCATGACAAGCTACAAAAGACATTAGGAGATGTGTCATCCTCGCAGACAATTGCCCAGCTAAAAAAATCGGAGGTTCAATTTTTAGTATAGAAGAAAGAAAGAATAGTCATGATGGATGCAAGTTGACAGCCCAGTTCTGTGCCCTGAGCAGCATTAGATAGAAGAGAAGAAGAGAGGGGAGCATGTGAGGCCCCAGGGTGGTATCTGGGGAGTGCCAGGAAAAGGTGTGACCTCATACAGTTATATGAAACCCATGGACCCATAGCTTGAAGCTTTGGCAGCAAAGGCTCTCACCACTGGAGTATCACTTTGCCTGCCCAGCAGAGGAACTGCTGTCTGCAGCCCTGTCCATCCAACAGGAAACCTGAGAATCCCTTCCCGGAGTCATGGACACTGTTGAAGAGAGCTCTCAATTGTTTTCTCGTACAATGTGAATGGAAACTGGGATTCTTATCCCTTGCTGCCTCATATGCATCCCTGGAACCTTGATTCATGACCCAGCATTCACTCCATGGGCCTCAACGTGGCCTGAGGTTTGAGCTTCATTAAGGAACAATTGAACCAACAGCTCCCAAATATAGTCACATATATTGTCAGCCCAAGGAGAGGAAAATACAAAAGACCCAGATGGGCTCCTGAGAACCCAGGGAAAGAGAAACGGTACATTTAAGACACATCCATTAAGTGGACATTTCCAGAGAACAAATTAACAGAAAAGACATGGAGAAATGAATGGCATCATGAGAAACTCACAAAGCCAGAGTGAGCACAGAGTTCCTCCCTCATGCCATTTCTAGCCCACAGTCTTGTCCTCTACAGTTTCAGTTGCCTGAAGTTTACTAGAGTGTAAAAATATTAAATTGGGGCTGTGGAGATAGCTCAGTGGGTAAAAGTGTTTATCATACAAGTAGAAGATCTTACATAAAGCCAGACATGGTAGTACATGCCTATAACCCCAGAACACCTACTGTAAAGTAGGAGGTAGAGACAAGAGAATCCCTAGAAGCTTGAAGGTCAGTTAGCCTGGTAAATACAATGACAAACAAGAGACATCCCCACAGCATCTCAAATAAGGTGGAAGGCCAAGACCAGCACCAAGGGGGTCAGCAGACCTCTATATACATGCCATGGCACATATATAGCCACATACTCTCACATGTGAACATCACACACACACACACACACACACACACACACACACGAAAGAGAGAAAGACAGAGAGACAGAGAGAGAGAGAGAGAGAGAGAGAGAGAGAGAGAGATTTGATCTCCAAAAGGAACAACTTGTTTAAATGGTTTCACCCAAGAAAGTTTTGAATGTCCTTAGGGATCTAGTACGTAAAATAGGCACAAAAACCAAGCAATTACTTACAACAAATCATAAAGAAATCCACTTAAAACATCATTTAGCATATTATAATTTTATTATAAAAATTATATTATAATTTTTTATAATTTATTTAATTTTATTAATGATTAAATTTTCATACTAGTGAGTTTTCAGAGTCTATTGATATTTTAATCTATAGTTGTCAATGGTGAGAATACTGAGTCACATGATCATGTAGTACAACATGACACGTGTATGTTTAGGGCCGTTTCTGAAATTATTGAAAATTCTTCTCTGATCACAAGTCAAATTTTACTAAAAAAAGAATATGCTCTCTTTCTCTCTCTGTGTGTGTGTGTGTGTGTGTGTGTGAAACTCAAGTCCACAATTCAGACATCAATGTTTAAAACCAAACACTCTAATACAATACAGTACAATAATATACTAACTTGATATTTATGTGCTGAGGAAAACCAGTGGGAAACTATTAAAAAGTCCTTGTTTTCCTCATTACATCATTATGTTCTATAAGAGCAGCAAATATTTTATGGAAAATGAAGACACTCCTGGTTATCATAACCTGGTCTGGACTCTGACTCAAGGTGCTTCAGGAAGCCTTTGTTGACTCTCTAAGGTATGATGTCACACATACTGCAAAGTGCACATGCTCTGTGTCCATAACCAATATTATAGTAAAGTTGTGTGACCCAACATAGATGAGTCCAACCAGAAACTTCTCAGATTCCTACCATGTTTGATTTCAAATGAATTGTTGGCCATTGTAAACCCAGAAGCCTTTTAGTGTTACTAAATTTTTCATAATCCCATGAATAGTCTTGACCTATAGATTAGTATACTTGAGAAGCTTTGATCTATGTGACCAGTCAAGAAGCTAGCACATTGCCTATAGGTCAAACTTGTGAGAAGTGGGGCTGCTATCTCTCTTAACGAACAAAAACCTCTGAAGCAATTAGTGCAAGTTGGATAGCACTTTCTTATTTTGTGTCCGTACTTAAAACTTAGAGCCATCCAGAGATAGTTTCATACAAATGACAGACCTAAAATGGCCAAGAAGAGGTCCTGCTTATACTAAATAACCTGTGTGCAGTCTCCCAGGGAAACAGCCTCAGAGGCATCAGGGTACACCATCACCCTTTCTGTTCTTGAAGGCTTTCCTAATTTCTGGCCTAATTTTGAATCTGTACCAGAATGTAGGGATGGCAGATTCTCCTGCTATCATACAGCAAGCTTGGAATAAGTAGACTGCTTGCTCTCCTTTGCTCAGTCTTCATTTATTGCTGTAGAAACTACATCCCCAATTCATTACAGCAGCATTACATGTAAGGTCTCCATTGTCACCTTCTCCAGAAAGCTTTTGCTCTCCCTGCCCACATCTTTGTGGCTTTCTCCCAAGTGTATGACCTCATGTTATCCCAGACAGTGGCAAGTGACCTGATATACTCACTCCACGGTGTTCCCACCTTCTCCATCTCAACTGCCATTTGATATCTTTAGAGTGCATTTAGGAACTTGGCATAATCAATCTTGCTATACTATCTTCTTGTTGTCTAACTTGAGTGTTCTATATATTCCCATTAAGCTAAAAATTCCTCAGCGACTCTCTTGGAACAGGGCTGCTCCAAGTAGATGGTGCAGCTCCAGACCCCCCTTGGGTAATCTTGAGACAAACTGAGTCCTGGTTCTGAATTTTCCAATCAGAAAGTCCCCATGCATGCTGCAGTTTGGGAGGTTCTGCTTTACTGCCTCTGGCATTGTTCTGGGGTCCTAGAATTGCTCAGATATTTGTACAATAGATTAGTTGCTTCCCTTTGAGTGAGCCAAATCTTCAAACAGAAGCATCGCCTTTGGTTTTCAAGGACTAAATAAACACAACAGAAGGAATATTTCTTTGGCCTGAGAATGCAGGGTAAAAAGCACAGAGAAACAGCTCTTCCCACACATTCAGCCTTCACACAGTCTTCAAGGAGGGGAGATGGTGATGGTCTGTGAAGACTGAGTTAAATACTAGCAAATTCACAGACTAAACCAGATGGGAAGTCTTGCAGGATAAAGGACGCTAATGACCATGAGAAGAGCTGCTTCCTAAGCAGGGGCTGCATCAAAAACAAGACAAAACTGACTGAAGAAGTCTCAGGTACCTTTGAGCCAAAACAATAACTCTAACAAAACCCTGAGGTCTGCTGGCCACATGACAGATGGAAACAGGAACATAACCTAAACTTCCCTTCTGTCATCTTTATACACGGCAATGGATGCAAATTCTGCACATTGTATACATATAGGGCAACGTATGCAAACCAATTGGAGGACCCAGGAATAGAAAATTATATTGGGGGGGTGATCTTGCATGCAAATTATAGTGGCTCAACATCACTATAGAAATAAAATGTAAACTTCCTGTCTGTTTGCTTTAAGGAAGTCCAGATGACTGGCTTTTTCTTCTTCCTCCTTCTCCTCTTCCTCCTCTTCCTCCCTGACTCTCCTTTTTCAGAAAACACATGGTGTTGACAAAAATAATGACATCTGAAACTAGCTAAACTAGTCTGTGAGGAACAGAGACTCCTGGGGACCAGCAACTCTTCAAGTCTATCATTCTATATCACAGTATTTCTTGAACAGTCCATGGAGCCTGCTGGGAAAGAGCTGAGAGGACATTTCTAGAGCACTATAGAAACTCAGTGGTTGTGTTAAAGTATCCAGAGATGTTCTAAAACCAAGTCCAGACTACAGCTAGAATAAGGACAGCACACCTGTATTCCAATGGGCTCATATCATATATAACCAAAGGGCAGACTTCATTCTCAAAAGGTCCTACCTCTGCTTCCCAGATCCCAGCTCTTTTTAAGACTCAAATTGTGAATATGAAATAGTGTCCAGGTCCCACTCCTATCATGGCTCTGGACACTGCTGTGAAAACATTGGTCACAAATCCAGAGAAGAGCAGTGTATTAATTCCAATAAAGCTTGGTCTTCCTTCCCAAGGAAAAACACATTTAAAAGTCTGCCCCAAAATGTAAGCCTGATGTTGATGAGAAACCTGGTAAACATATTAACACCACCTTAAAATATGACTTATGTCATAAGAACCATCTCAGCAATTAGATACGGCAGTGCAGAGTAAAGAACTAAAAGCCAATTATTGGTCTCCTGGCTCTGAGGAAACTTCATAAAAAATTAATGCTGAGTGAAATAGAAACCATCTGAACTTAGCTGGCAAACATGTGGGACTCATTGTGACAGCCAAGGTCCAGAAACAAAGACCATTTTCTGTTATTGTTTGTTAGGCTGAGAAGGTCTTTTGTCTTAGCTTCTGACTGTGCTGAAAAACATTTTCAGATTTGGAAAATTTCAGGAAATGAGGATGGGAGTGAGGTTGGTAGCTGGCTGTTATATTGGGAACAAAAATGTGTTTTTATGTACTCTGAGAGGCAAAGGTAGTCCAGAGGATGTGAGCAAAAGTCTGTAAAGACAAGGCTTGTGGGCAGGAGAATTAAGGGTTGGGAACTCTCAGATTTATGAAAAATGTTGGTCTTCCTTACTGTTAAGCTTGAGAGATAACTGTAACCAAGAAAGGACAATCTCTCACAAGTCCTGTGCCTTGACGAGCATCTTGTGTTAGTCATCTTTCCATCTCCTTGACAAAATGCTTAACATGAACAACAAAAGATAAAAGCTTGACTTTGGCTCATGGTTTCAGAGGACCTAAAGACCACTAACATCTAGTGAATGTGTGTTGGAGCCTAGAGTGAGGCAGTCAGCATGACAGGAAATGGCTCATCTCATGGCAGCTAGGTAGCAAAGAGAAAGAGAAGGAACTGGATTCTCATATCCTTCCAAGCCTCATATGACTTTAAGTCTTTTCACTTGGTCCCATCCTCTAAAGGTCCCACTGCCTCCACAACAAGGCCTTAGCATTCAGACCTTTGAGAAGTATTTAAGATCCAAAGCATCTCGCTCTCCTCCCTGTGCAGCAGAGATATGATGAGTGGTCTTAGTGAGAGCTAAGCAGAAGGCATGAAAGGGTTTTGTAGGGTGCAAAGTAGTGGGCATCTGGGGTACTGATACTTTACAATGTATCATGACTTTTTTCTAGAATCAAACTGAAGACTAGAAGGGCAGTTTCTTTCCTTCTCTCTCTGTCTCTGTCTCTGTCTCTGTCGCTCTCTGTGTGTGTGTCTCTAATAAGTGACAATACTAGAAAAGCATGGGTTTAAGTGAAGCAAAATAATTCTAATTTATTTCCTTTTCTTGAGGATGCTCATCTCTATGATATGCATTATGTATACAGTCTTAGTATTTGTGGGCTTCACATCTGGGGGGTCCACATCTATCTATAACTGTTCTCCAATCAAAAATATTCTTAAAAATTGTGTGTGTGCTGCAGTCATTTTTTCTTGCCATCCCCTAAAATTACAGACTAACAACTCTTTCCATAGCATCTGCATTATAAGAAGTCTTATAACTCATCTGAAGGTGATTTAAAGAACACAGGGTGCATAGTTCTATGCAAATACTAAGGCACTTTCACCCCATTTTGTCCCTGATGTATTTTTCTCCATAGGACTTCTTATCATCTTTTCCATTATAAAATTTTACTTTCCTACTTTTCCATATTTATGATAATTTCATACATGTATGCAATGGAATACAATTATGTTCCCTAACACATCCCTCCCAACATCATGACCTCTTTTTGATAACCCACTAAATCTACTTCGTGCTGCTCATGTGGGCCTGAGTGTGGGGCTAAGTGCTGGAGTATGGGAATCCTATTTGTCGCTACACCCTGGGACTTGAGCATCTGTGGATCTTGGCTTTGAAAGGAATATATCAGAATAAATATTTGTGAATACCAGAGGACCACTGTAATGTATATAAAATATATGTACCTCTATAGTAGATGCATTTATAAACACATACGTTTATATGCATATAATTTAGAATTCCTACATGATAAAAGGGCTATCATGCCCCATTGACTCCTTGATTGATCTTATTGCCCTGATTTCGTTCGTCTACGGTATGCTTTATCTTTGCTTCCCTACAGCATCATCTCTCTTGATCTACTCTTGCCTTGTTTCTATGTTTGTGCTGCTGAACCCAATGCAGGTTGGGAGAGGAGAGGCTGGTGGTCATGGCCCAGGCTATTGGTTAGATTTACCACATCCTTAAGTACTTAGGCCAATACATCCAAGATCAATATCTGAAAGACAGTTTATGTCTTTCTCTCTGAAAATGTCTTCAGATTAGGGATACAGAGTGGGCTCCCAGGTCTGGTAAATATTGTTGATATAAAGAAAACATGGCATAGTGATCCAAAGAAGCAAGGGAAAATGAGCAGCCACAACTGGGTTGTAAAATGCGCACTGGCTACCATTAGGTCAGTTGGTGGAGTGGGCATATCTTACCTAATTTGGAATTACTATGTAAGAGTAGGGCATTTGAGAGAGCATAAGCCCGTACGTGCACTTGCATTTATTTGGCACTTTCTTTCATGAGGATTTCAGCCTTGGAAACCCAAGCGTAAAATGAGCAACAGACTGTTTAAGGCAGGATATAAAACAAAATCCAGTCCTCCATACGTAATTCAACAAAAGCCTTTACTTTCTATGACTGGTCAGCAACACACTCTGCTCTCACTGATGTGAGAGATTTCATTGACTTTAATTCATTACTTAATCAACATGTATTTCTGCACACATATTATATGCCAGATTAAGTCCATAAGGAGATATTTGTCATGGGAATGCAAGATGAAATATTTTGAAATCTAAGGAATTATGGGGGAAGACTTGTTGATTAAATTTCATAAGACTGGCTTTTAATACAGTCTCCCCTTCTGAACTGTATGCCTCGAAGGCAGACAACATCCCTTATTCATCACACTGTCATCCAATAGAAGGTATTAGATAAATATTTATTGAATTAATGTGTTTCACTTCTCACTGATGTGTAACAAAGTACCTCAAGGCTTCATGGATTAAGCAGTCATTTTATTTCATTGCTCACAGCTTTGTGAATGTTTGTGCGTGGCTCAGGCAGGCAATTTCATTTAGCTCCATATATGGCTAGTGGGGCTCATCTTTCTAGCCCTGTAGTCCCAGGGCCTCTGTTTCTTCAAGCATTCTTTTGGCTTTCTCCTCAAGTCAGCCAGGGTGCAAGAGTCAGCCTCATGGAGTTTTAGGATCCAAAGATCATGAAACAGAAACCGGTAAAACCTTGTGTAGCTCAGGACCTGAGCTAGCACGGTCCTATCCATTGTGTCCATTGGTTAGGGTATAGAGCCACTGCGGGAGGAACCACAAAAAACAGTGTGACTATCAGGAGACATGAATAACTGACCCACCTTTGGAAAATCAGCTAATACAGTGTGAACCCATGAACACAACACTAAAGGACCCTTTAGATCTGAGGGTGAATGTTCTAGGCAAAAGTAAATACTTCATAAAGCCGTGTATCTATGTGATAGGAGAGAAATGATGCCTGGAGGGGGCATATGAGAGGAGAATATGGTAGAGGAACACAGGGCTCAAAACACTTCACCCTCCCAAGGTACATGACCTTGTAGAACTAAGCTTACAGATTGCTACTTCTGTTCCCCCAACTAAAAGATTCTAAAGTGCTCAGTGTCAAGGAGTGTGGGAAACCAAGGACAATGAACTGTGCTTATCATGTTCATCACAGACCTCCTTTCAGCAACCAACCCCACACCATTAGTGCACTTCCACTACTGAAGTTGACACACACTTTAGAACCTAACATGGTTTCTTATATTCTTACCGTCTCTCTTTTAGGCAAGTTACAGTTTGCATTACCTGAATTTATTAATAACAAGTTAGGAATGTAAGATAGAAATGTGGGCAGTATTCCATGAGGCATTTCCATAGGGCATAACTAATGTGTTAGGTGCTGTTTTCACCACTTACAGTTAGCTTTGTGAGGGGAGAGATGCCCTGTTCAGAAACACTCTCACAGGAAGGGCTCTGGCAGTTAACTGAAGCTTCACTGTAGAAATTGCCGAATGAGCACTGAAGAATGGAGAACTTGCCCAGTTCTCTGGTGGTGTCTTAATGCCTGTGCACGATTATGCAACAGTTTTGAGAATTCATAGATTGTATCCAGAAGTTCTGCTGTCAGGAAGCCCCTGCAGAACATCACGTCCTCCTACTTCCTGCCAGGCCCTGCTACAAGTTACCCTTCCAGCTTCTAGGTTTTAGTGCTGGTCTCTGCTCACGCTTTCTCCACAAGAGTGCTGTAGGCTTGGCTGTCCTCTGCCAGGCAAGAAGTGCCCACCACAGCAGGAACCAGCTGGGCCTAGAGAAAGGAATATCATAAACTAGAAGACCCCTCAACCTTTCCCCATATGTCTCATTGGAGAGTTTGTTGAGATGCCTGGCCAAGTTTGCACAGGGGGCCTTACCTGGGTGTGGGCTTCCAAACTAACAATTCAAGAGTTGGCCCTGTCATTGGTCATCTCTTAGGCATGCTTCATCTAAAACCTTTCTCTGCTCCTCTCCCCAGACAGCTTCCTTGTGAGATTCAAGAGAGAAGGCTTTTCATTTGATTTAGGTAGAAATAGACTCATGGGATGATCACATATAAAAGCACACCAGCTCAGGATCAATCAACCCCACTGATAAGTGTGAGCTGTAGATGAAGCTTCTCCAACTGACTCCTGAACTGAGAAAGACAAGAGATGCCACCGATGAGATGATTAGCAAGCTAAATAGTTGTTTACCTAATAATGGAAAACCAGGGGCAATAATTGCTAGAAAAAGTGAAAGTACTTATCAGGGATGAGTAGACGTTACTCAGAGTACAGCCATCCACCCCTGTGCAAGGATTGTTTAGAGCTGGCTTCACACTCACATGGATACTCTCTCTGATCCTCATAACCTGTGGAAGATGGTGTTGTGATGCCCACTTTATATGTAATGTTAGATGATATGTTCAAGGACATTCAGAGAGTAGTAGAGAAACCTAGATTCTAACTGTAAACACTGCAATGACTGACTCTCTGTTTGGTCAGCATCTTGGCAATTTGGTGATGGGAGCATTATTTGTACACCATATTTACTGTCTGTTTCCAGTTGTGACTTTCAGTAGCCACTATTGTTAATTAACCCATCTATAACAAATCTGTGGAATTACTGTTGGGTTTCCCTTTTGTTGCTCATTTATTTTTCACACATAACATTGTGTTTTCTTTTGTTCACTTGCTTACTTGAGATGGGGTTTCTTGTGTTTGGGCTACCCTTGAACTCATAAACCTTCTGCCTTAGCTGATAAAGCCATGGGAGTTCGGTCATGGACCATCATGCCTGGCTATGTCTCATCATTTTGATTGCTATTTTTTAAGGCAGTCTCTTATTACAATGTACAGTTTCCCTCTTGCAAAGAAAGATAGCTAAGGGGTCAATGGGTCAACAGTCTGAGCATAGCCAGTAGCAGGAATGGAGCTGAATGAAACTCACAGAAAGAAAGGAAGGAAGAAAGAAAGAAAGAAAGAAAGAAAACAAGAAAAAATGTTGAGACAGGGTAGCCTAGGCTACCCTCGGAGTCTGGCTTCCACTGCCCAAATGTTAGAATCATAGCTATGAGCTATCATACTCAACTAAGTTAGAAAATTTTATGAGTATTTTAACAGAATTTAAAAGAAAGTGGTGCTATTCACAGTGATGATGTGGGCCATGACTTCTTTATTCCCCCATTGGCATTCAGGGTGACCTGCCATGGGGCTGCAGCTCAGTCACCAGCTGGGAAGGAAGGTGATCAGAGACCAATGACAAAGAAAGGCCATGCCTAGGGTAGCCAGCACAATGAATAGACACCTGGCGTGCAGACCTGTCTCCAGCATGGATTTACTATTTCCTGAAAGGAAAAGATGGGAAAGAAATGGGGGAAAGAAGAAATGTGTAACAACTTTCCTGGGCCTTTCACTGTCAGTATGAGCCTTTGAAAACCTTAAGAGCTTCTTTGTAAGAAAGAGTGCACAAGGAGTGTCACTTACTGTGCTGGCTGATTTTGTCAACTTAACACAAACTAGAGTCATCAGAGAGGAAGAAGTCTCATGACTTCTCTCCATGAGATCCAGCTATAAGGCATTTTCTCAATTTGTGATCAATGATGAAAGGAAGGCTTAGCCCATGTTGGGTGGTGCCATCCCTGGGCTGGTGGCCATAGGTTGAGGGGATAGGGGGTTTTGTGGAGGAAAAACTGAGAACATTTGAAATGTAAATAAATAAAATAATCAATAAAAAAAACAAATAAAGCTGCTGTGAACATTAAAAAAAGGAGAAAGAAAGAAAGAAAGAAAGAAAGAAAGAAAGAAAGAAAGAAAACAAGCAGGCTGAACAAGCCTTGTGAAGCAAGCTAGTAGGTAGCACCCCTCCATGGCCTCTGCATCAACTCCTACTTCCAGGTTCCAGTCCTGATTGAGTTCTTGTCCCGACTTTCTCCAGTAATGGACTACGATTTGGAAGTATAAGCACAATAAATCCTTTCCTTCCCAACTTGCTTTTTCGGTCATGGTGTTTCAGAGCAAGAGAAGCACTAACTAAGATATTTATCTTGACCACCTGATCGCCACTGTGTCTGCAACACAGCTCTAAACTTTTCACCCAGCCTCACTCTGAACTTCTCTGCCATGACACCTCCTTCTGGAGTGGAAAGTTTCCTCTGTAACTCTTCCAGCAGCAAGGGCAATGGAGGAGAGAAGTCCTCCCAGGAGGTGGATTTTGATCTTTCATGTCAGAGGCCAGGACATCTTTGTACAAGGGCAGCTGTTATTTATAACATTCTCTCACTTCCGTCTAGAAATCCAGCTCTAACCAATGGAGGTTCTATTCAGCTAGAAAAAAAATAGCAGCATCCAGACATGACTGGGTTCTCTGTGTGTTTGAGATGTAAAATTTTGCATGTAAATCAAACAGTGTTTGCTAGAACATTCATTACCTGAGCAAACACAGGCCACCTCCTGTGTATTACCAGGCTGGAGAAAGATGGTGGGTTCTTAAATAAGGAAAGTGTCAATACCACAGACATGAAATGTCAGAATTAAGGAGTTAACTTTTTTCCTCACCCCAAACACCTTGTGTTTGCTCATAATTCCCACAGGTGTCTCTGTATTGCTAATGGGAACCAGAATCCCCAAGTGAATCCATTTCTGTCTGATAGACAGGGTGGTACAAATGTAGCTTTCTTTGTATTTCAGTAGTCAGGACATTGGGATCATGACCCTTTGCAGTTGAAGAATGAGAAAGTATCTGGCTCACACAGGAAAAGATATGCTTGTCTTATTGGTGGTCTCATCTGGACCCAGGGATGCCAAGAAAGTGGGTCTGAAACAAACAGAATGCAGTGACTCACTGAAGTTTCCTCCTGTTTCAGGTCACAGCTGAGATCTCAGCATGCATCAAAGTCCAGAAAGGGATCTTTTTGGCTGGCCATCCACTGATAAAAACACAGGAACTGCTTTCCTGAAGGGCTTTTAAGGGAGTCTCCTCAGTCTATCCCATTTCCCTCTGTGATGGGTTCTGCAGAAAAGAATCCCACAGTGACCTCCAAACTGGCTGCTGTCTGGGAACCTGGGTTTTAGGAATCTTCCTCGTGCTCCTCAATTGTGACTAAACTCAACAAAACATGTGCTTTCTGGAGACCACCTGCTTCCCCATTAGAGTTTAGAACAGAGGTTCTCAACCTTCCAAATGCTGTGCTCTTCATGTTGTGGTGACACTCAACAATTATTTTTGTTGCTACTTTATCACTGCAATTTTGTTACTGTTATGAGTTATGATGTAAATATTTGTTTTTCCATAGTCTTAAGTGAACACTGTGAAAGGGCCATTCAACCCACAAAGGGGTCTCCAACTCAGGTTAAGAATTGCTGGTCTAGAATCTAGTAGAGAATGCCTATGTGACCAATTCCCAGTAAAAATACATTTATTTCTCTGGTACATACCATGACACATGTGTGGTCACAGCTCATTGCTGGGGAGTCTGGCACATTCTATGTGACTTGCATGGGAGAGGACCCTTGGAACTGTCCACCTGATATCTTGCGGACCTTACCCATGGGTCTTTTGGCTGTAATAAGTCAGTCACTAGGACAACTGAGCCCGTGGGAGCATGGATAGCTCACAGCATCAGAAAGTGATCTTGGGAACCCTAACACAGGGACATGAGCCTGATGCTGTTTCCTAAAACCCTTTGCCCTCTGAAGGCTAAATGATTTTCAGCCAAATTCAGCAAATAGGAGGCAATTTAGAGCTATTGGACAGGGAGAAACAAGCAAAAAGACAGACTGGACTAGTCCTGACCTCAGACCCTGTTTTCAGTAAGGACTGAATCTCAAGCTCCCACCAGGCCGACTCCTGGGATCTAGTTCCTGCCACACAACCTACCACCATATGCTTACACCAACCACTTGGTTTCTAATTGTGGGGTTGACTCACCTCCACTGTTTGCCCTCCTGTCTCTTCTATCACCTGTGTAAACAATTCCTCTGTGTCAGGTTCTCTCTTTAAAAATACCTGATGTGGTTTTCCTTTTCCTAATTTGACCCATATACTATAAATGTCTTCTCCATGCCAAGCGAAAGGCCTCAAGATGTGAAGAAAATCATGCCATCCCTGAAGACCTCAGTGTTCGTGTCGACTGCTTCTATACATAGAAGATTTGCTGGCACAGCTCAACATTGATTCTATGACAAGAAACTGTTGTTCTAACTCCTAAGCCATGGGATCATGAGGCAATTCTCTAAGCTATATGGGCTTCAGCCACATGGTGCCTCTGACACTGGGTTACTGACTGTCTTTTGAGCACAGGAAAACCATCACATTAATAATGTTGTTAAATAGGTGGCTGAACACTATTAAACTAATGTGTGTACACACCCACTGAACTGTGAGTTTGGGGGCCAAAATGTGGTACAATCATGATGGTTGCGAGGTGACAAGCATGTCTTAAATGCACAGCTCATCTAAAAGGTTGACATGTATGTGATCTGATGTAAAATATGCAAGCATGACCATGCTTGCCCAACTCCCACATGAGTCTCCCAGACCACTGTGGCATCTTCACTCAGATCTTCTATCATACAGCAGAGAACAATGGTCATTGCATGAATATCTTCAGCAGTCTCTCTTTGTCTGGAGTCCCTGTTGTCCAATGGGACTCAAATCAGGGAAATGACCCTACAAATGTCAGGAGCACTGCCATTAGAGAAGCCCTTGCAGGACACTAGAGCCATGATCAGGGGTATGAATGGGGAATAATCTTCTAGCAAGTAGAGAAGGATGAGAGGAGAGAGTTTCTGGCTTGGAGCACAGAGTAGCAAGTTCAATGACTAGGGTAATGTGTGACAGGGAGTTAAGGCAGGAGATGAAATGACCCGAGAGCATGGAAGACATAGTACTGAAAAGGAAAGTAGGACCTAGATCATATGGGGTCTTTTTCAGTTGATGATTAGAAATCACTTTGAAAGCAAAGGTAACTAGCCGCATAGAAGCTGTGGGCAAAGCTTAGAATCCAGATTAGATCCCTTCAATGCTTAATGTGACTGTAGTGTGCAGAAAGAATTGGGAGGGGTAAAGGAATAAAGAGGTAGGTTCAAGACTAATTAAAAGATAGAATAGGAGATATCTGATGAAGGATTAGATTTGAGGCTTGGAGGAGGGGTTGTCTGGAATTTGTAGCAATACTCAAGGCACTGAAGTTCACTGAGCTAGGGAACTCTATGATAAGCCAGGTCTTTAGAGAACATCATATTTCACCATGGAGATGATGACTGTGGGCTACCACTGCAGTGTGTCAAGAGAAGGTGACAAGTAGTCAGCTAGCTGGGAGTGTCAACAGCTCTGGAAAAGACCATGGCCAGGCACCTAGATTGGGGAGGTGCCAGGAGCTACAGGTAGTAAAACTATGAGAGTTGCTGGGATGGTTAAAAGATAGTGTGCTACACTGAAGGGAATAGGACAGTGTGCAGTGTCCCAGAGACCACAGAAAAGACCTTCAAGAACAGAGTGGGCAAGAGATCTCAGCCCCTCAAAAGATTAAAAACCCAGTCTTTGACTTGAAAACAGACAATTGCAAGTGCTCTCCTTTCAATGTGATTTCTCTTCTCCAAGACTCTGGTTGAGATTAAAGCCTCTGTGTGATACCACTGAGAGTTGATTAGACCCTTAAGAAGAGGTTAGGTCTTTCAGAAAGATCAGCATAACTCTCATGGGACTAGGTTAGTTACTATGAGGAGAGTTCACTAAAAAGCCAGGCTGGCCTCATGTTTTCTCTTTTCTAATGTCTATTTTCCCTTCTGCTTTCTGCCTCAGGAAGACACAGTGTGGGGTAGACAATGCCCCTCTGCTCAGCCTACTACACCTTGAAGTGTACAAAATAAACCTACCCCCTACCCCCTACCCCCTAACATGGAGGAAAAAACACAAGATTTTTTCTAGAAGCTAAGAATATGATAACACCATGTTCTTGGGCTTCTTAACCTACAGAGCCACAAGCTGAAGAAAACCGTGGTTTTCTTTTTCTTTATAATTGTCTCAATTTCAGGCATTTTGTTACAGCAACACAATGCACTAAGGCAGATACCATTTCTTTGATAGTTTCAGTCCAATAATGGAGGTAGAACCCTGAAGTCAGAGGCTTGGTGACAGAGGGGAGGGGAGAGAATCAAAAATGACCAGAATGCATGAATTGAGAGAAGGCTTTTTAAAATGTTGAAGGGATTCAACTCGAAATTGTGTTGATGGTGACAGGAAGCAGCTGTGAGGGAGCCAGAGCTTGAAGCCACAGGAGGAAGAGGGGATAAGAGACACACCAAAGCCCTTGAGAAAGTGACAGGAAACGAGGCAAAAGTTTGGTTTTGAGAGGAGGAGGCAAAGAAGGAAGAGGAGGAGGAGAAGGAGGAGGAGGAGGAAGAGAACTTTTTCATTTCAAGGGTAAGAAAGAGAACACTTGGTAAAATTACAGACAAGTACACAGATTTGGGACAGAGAGACGGGGTGGGGAGAACATGAATTCCTAACTAATAGCATCTCTTGTCCTCCTTTGTAATGTGAAGATCTCAGACATCAGGAGACAAGGAGGACACTTAGATGGATCTGTGGTTGAAGTCAGTGGTACTTAAACATTTGGCAATGTCAAAACAAAGATAGGCAAAGTCTGGGGTAGAAAACCTTCTTTCCTTTCTCTATAAGCCTTAATGATACACTAGAACGGCTTCAAGGGTAAACAAAGCGTTTCTAACTTGGGTGACATTCTTGAGGTTATCTGCCCATTGGTACTGACACTGGACATCAATTGTGACTATCTTGCAGGAAGTCCTGTGGTTTGGCTGGGGCTGGGGCTGGGGCTGGGGATCTGTGGGGAATTCAGGAGGCGGTTTTCTTTGCACAAGACAGAGTCATTGCTCTTGCTTTATGCATGGTCACAACTATCTGTGTGACTTGTCTGTGGAAAGACAGATCCTCCCTTCTGCCAGCTCACCACCCATCTGCATGGCAAGTCACTTCCAGAAGGAAAAAATATGACCCTTTATCCCTTCTGACCCAGCAAGAGGGCACTAACACCCTAGTGCCATTTCCCAGTTAGGAGGAGCAGCCAAAGGAGGGGAAAGGCTGACTCTGGGGAGAGTGAGGAGATGCCAACATGGGAACTTAGGAGTAAAGAGGCAGGAGGGACACATGCTAGAATATCAGTGCTGAATGGCAGAAGTACATGGAAAGTCCTAGAAACAGTTCTGCCCCCTCCACCAGCTGTCAAGAAAGGGGAGGAGAAATCCTCTGGGATGGGGAGGAGGGTGGGAGCCGTTAGGAAGTTATTTAAGAGCCAACTTTCTGGTCACTTTGCCTGATTCCTTTTGAGGAAGTACCCAGAGGCACACAGGGAGACTGCCAGAGCACCCTCTCAGGAGCACAAGCAGGTAAGAAACCCTCAGAGCAGCACTAAGCAGCCCTGCTCCAAGCTGTGGCTGTCCTCGGAACCTACATTCTGTATCTCTATAGTGTTGGGAGGGGTCAGAGGCAGCCCCTCTCTCCAGTTCCAGCCTTTTACCTCTTTAAGAGGGATCTTCTTTGAACTCTGTCATGCTATCCTAAGCACAGCTGGACTGGTGCAGAAGACTCTTAAATGGGGACAGGAATGAGGTTGCTCCTCCAAGGCAGGCCCCCTTTCCTAAGGGAAGGCAGCTGTGGAGCTAGGGTCAGAGGAGAGGGTAAGGCCACCAGAGAATGCCTGCCTTCCATCTCAACACAGGGGCTAAACTCAAGTTCCTCTTCCTTCTCTAAATCTACAGAGAAGGAGACCTCCCCACCTGCACTCATCCAGTGGCCTGCACTTCCTTTCTTGACCAGCACCTGGAATGTTCTCTGCTCTACTTGCTCTCTACTAAAAGGCTGTCTGACTGCCCAGCACTGCTCCCCAACCCCATCTAATAAACCAGTCAGGATGTCTTTGCTATTTGACACCAGGGTGCTGAGTTTTCTTACCTTCTCTGTCACCAACCCTTCTTATTTAAACTCTTCTCTCACATTAGATCACCAGAGATTATCTGTAAATCCTCAAAGGCATCTATAGATGCCCATTGTTGTCTCATTCTTCCAAGAATCCCTTTCTCCTCCAAAGACCAAATACCTTACCAAGTGATCCTGTGCTCAGCCTTGCTTCCAAGGCTCCTCTCATTTCTAAAAGAGTCTAATCAAGTTGATTCTATAATAGCAATGCTTCATCTTGCAAGGGTGTGCCTGGGTTTTGCAAACAGCCAGGTTGCCAGGAGTCAGGGTATGGTGAGCTAGGTGAAGAGACAAAGTCCCCCTTCATTTTGGCCAGTTGGTCAACAAGTCCTTATTGGGCCCTGAAGGTAAGGTGTGTAGTATTTAGACTGGCTGGTCGCCTGCATAAACTC
The DNA here is from genome assembly GCA_019843965.1 of Rhynchomys soricoides. Lineage (NCBI taxonomy): Eukaryota > Metazoa > Chordata > Mammalia > Rodentia > Muridae > Rhynchomys > Rhynchomys soricoides. Next base: position 2,889,420 of record JADRCH010000055.1, on the reverse strand, counting down.
CAAGGGAAGAGGAAGCAGGCCAGACCAAACTAGAGCACGGCCTACTAACAATTTCAATTGGACATAATCATGGCTTCCATTCCACATACTCTAGCAGATTCATGGTTGACTCTTCTCAGGATCACCTCTAACCCCACTATACTGTAAGCTCCCAGGAAAGTGATTCTGTTTTCATGTCTGGTCAAGCTACCTAAGTACTAAGACCACATCCCAGCTCATAAGAATCCCTCAGTAAATAGTGACCAAATTAAATGGCTGGTGTGACAGCTTTAAGGGACCATCCTAATCTGCGAATATTTTCATGAGTCTAATCCTCACAGTGACTTAGGTTTGATGAGTCTCCCTGAGATGCATTGTTGCATGTACCTGCAAACATACAGGTTTTGGGGTGCTGAGGAAAGAAAAATTCTGCTGTCTGAAATCGTTAATGACTTTTTTTTTTCTTCAAGCAAACACTCTCTTGCTTTCTATACATTTTGACAAATAAGGACTCTCCCTGAGATCCTCAGGGGACACACTCCATGGCTAATCCTCACTGCCACCTCCCAGTTGTCATTTGTTTGTGGCTTACAATGTATTGTCTGGAGCTTCCATGCATGGTTGCATCTCTGCCTCTATTTTAGAATCCTAGCCACAAGTGGTACCCACGTCATGCTCCTGGCCCATGTATTCTCTTTTCCCTTCCCAAGGATCCAGTAAAGCTGAGAATGTCAGATACTCCAGCAACCACCTTTGGGGGGAGGCGAGCAGTCCCACCAAACAACTCCAATGCAGCCGAAGTGGACCTCCCTACCAAGGAGCTGCAGAGCCTGGTGCCCAGGGGCATCAACCTGAAAGGTAGGAGGAGCACACAACTGTGTCTAGTAGATCAGGGCCCCATTTCCCACGAATCTATCTGAAGACACTCCTCCACAAAGAGTTACAAAAATATGTCCCCTCACAGTCTCTGGTGTCCACCCTCAGTCTCTGTTGCCCATCCAAGAAAGGTTCTCGAACTCAAGCTGTAGAAATACAAGGAAGCTGAAAGATGATCCTAGTTTGGGCATTTACTGATCTTGTCACATAGGGAAGGCACTTCCTCTTTCTACTTCTCATCCATTCCTTTTACACAACATGGTGCTGGATTCACCAAGGGCTTCTTCCACCCCTGATGTTCTTTACTTTGGAGAATATTCTCTTGCTGGAAGATTCCACTTCTGTAATATTGTCACTGCGTCTGACTGTCTGGCTACAACTCCTTCTTCTCCCTCCTCCATCCATGGCTCTGAGTTTCAGAGCTGGTGAGAGGTGCCAGATTCTGACAGTAATAGAGATGGAAGCCCTCAATGTGTCTCCTGAGCAGCTGGGGGGGGGGGGGGGGGGCAGGCGAGGCAAGCTGTTTCCTCTGCCTCCTCCTGAGGGACCCACTCTTGGTGCAGTGGCCACCAGATGACCTCCTTTTGACCCTGTCAGCTATGACAGGATCCAGGTGCCAGCACTGACTTGGTGATATACAAGCCATTCCCTTGGGGAATGAGCAGGGACATTCAGACTCTTGTCCCTGAATAGCATTTGGCTGGCAGTACATTGTGGAATATTATTTATGCATCAAAACCCACTTTTGCTCCCGAGGGCCCTCAGTGCTGTATTTCGTGGGGGATAAACATCTACTTGCTGAGGTAGGTACAGACAGTCACTCAGTGGCTCTTAGTGCCCAAGTACTAACTATCCCAACTAAGTGTTACATTCTAAACCCTGACATTAAAGCCACAGGGACATGGGTATACAACCAGCTGGCCTCAGTTTCTTTTGTTACAGGTTTGGAAATTGGCTTAAAGCAATGAGTTGATATTCTTTACCTTTTGCTGCCAAGACTAGAAGATTTTTCTTTAAAGAATGCAAATAAAATTGGAAAGCCTGCTGACATCAAACTATCCCATGGGTCACCTTAGGGTATTCAGTTTTCTTGTAAAATTCCCCTCTGGCAGAGAAGACACTGCACTCTGGGAGAGAGCGCATTGGCTCTGGAAGAAGGCAGCTATAGGAAAAGAAAGAAGAGAGGGTTCAGGCATCCCCACCAGGATTCAAGAGGAGACACATGAACATCTGTGCATGTGGCAAAGGGCACAAAGAATTACTGCTCTTGGAGACAAAAAACCCAGCTTCCCATCTCAGAAAACATCATCTAAGTCCTCGAGCCTTAATTTGCCCATCAATAAAATAGAGAGGCAATGCCTACCGTGCAGGGTGTTCCTAAGAACTGGATAAAAATTGCCCATGACAGCATCTGACCCATGCCACATGACCAGTGATGTTCCATTGGCTGGAATGTGCAGATTATCCTTCTCCACCAGAGCATCACTGATGGAGCATCTAAGGAAATTATAAATCTGAGCCAAATGTTTTCAATAACACATAAAAGTTCACCAGAGCACGTGAGGAGGTCAGTTAATTTTTTCCCCTTCTACCTGAGACAACTGGTTTTCTGTAAATCTTCCTTTGGAGATAGAGATGGGGGGATACTTTACCTATTTAGAAAAGGCAGCCTTTATTTACTTTGAAGTCATATGTCCATAGCCCACATGACGTGAGAGAGTTGTGGCCAAGAAGCCCTCACACAGGAAAGTGAGGGGCAAGTGACTATGGCTTAATCTGAATGGATTTGTAACTCACAAATTGAATGGCTCACTATGCCACATCACTATAGCTCATTAATAACTCATTTCAGTGTGTGTTTGCTCAGTGTTTTTTCATTGTGTGCTATAAGGATGCAATCTTTGAACTGAGAATCATAGCTGGGGAGTCTCAAGAGAGCTGGACAGGAAAAAAAAAAAAAACAAAGAAAAAAATCAGCAGACGTACTGTCTGAACCGGGCTATTATTCTGCAGACTTCGAATTTCTGTTTATTTGTCTGAAAAGCACAGAGTGGGTTTGGCACTAAATATATTAAGCCTCCCCACTCCCATCCCCACCCTGAAATCACCTTTATAAAAGGACTAATGAATGCCAGAGAAGGCAAGCTGTGGCATTGGTTCAAGTAGTCTTCTTGCACTTCATCCATTGGCCACTAGTGGACCTGGGAGCACTTTTATCTCCACTTAAGATGGCTATGACTCCAGGATCCCAGAACCTTATGCCCAGTTCTCCATCCCCACTGCCTTCAATGGTAGCTTTTTCATTTTGAAAACTCTCCATGTAAAACTAACTGAGCAGATCAGAAAAGCAAGGAAAGGGAAAGAAAAAACCCACACACTGGCCCTTTCATTTTAATTAGCTCCATCATCATGAATACTGACTGTTACTGGGAAGTATCATGAATTTCCAGATATATATTCACATGTCCAGAATGTGGCTGATGTGTATAGTAGCCTTTCACCTCTATTGGGCATACTTGCTTAAGAATTCTTTTATTTGAGTGAACCATGCCATATTCCCAACCACTTGAAAGGCTGAACCAGAGAATCACTTCAAGGCTAGCCTGGGCAACATAACAAGGGTCCTTCTCAAAATATTATTTTAGTAAGGTTAAAAACAAAAGAAATCAAACTATATAAACTCATAAAATGTCTCCAAATGCGTACTATAGTATTTAAGAGAATCTGAAATATCTGACATTATAATAGGACCTCATTATAATGAGGTAGGAGCAAGTTGTAAATGTGCCTGGTGTCATCACATACATTTTAGAGTTCATTAGTGTCCCCTTGTGTGTCCTATAATTGTAAAATTATCATGAGTATTTGCTCATATTATTTAAATGTGTGTGTGTGTGTGTGTGTGTGTGTGTGTGTGTGTGTTTGGATGTATATGGAGACCAGAAGTTAATGTTGACTATTGACTATCTTCCTTGATTACTTTCCACCTTAAGTATTGGGGCTCAGTCTCTCACTTAAACCTACCTCATCATTTTGGCTATTCTTAGCAAATCAGCTTGCTCTAGGGATCCTCTGAATTAAGGACTAGAATTCAAACTCTGGTCCTCATTTTTATGTGGCAAGTGCTCTTACCAGATGAGCCATCTTTCCAGCCCCATACTGGCATTCATTTCTAAATGATGTGTTTTACATATTCAGTTGGTATTTCTGCAAAATCTCTCCATAGCCTTCCAGGTCTCAAGTTGTGTGTGGCTAGAAATGTAATCATGCATAATACCACTTCATCCTCCTGGGCTGTGGGACTCTGCTACAGAGTGGCCATTTATAGCAGTAATTAGAATATTTACATGGCAGGAATATTGTGTTGGAGTCAAACAAGGAAGCAAGAATGGCCTGATACACATTCAATGAGAGGCAGATCCAAGAATTTTTAGGATAGTGGAGTCTAGGAGTTTTCTGAGAATTTCTTCCCTCCTATCATTCTTTGTCAGAATTAAACCAATATCTTAGTTAGTAATAAACTTCTCCTTGGTGCCAAGGAGACACTCTGAATTTAGGGTTATTGAAAGAATGAGAGAAGCATTCAATACATGATGGAGTAATGAAGTTGTTATGTGAAGTTCACCACTCACCCAGTTCAAAAAACTATATTTGTTGTCATTTACATGTCAGGACTCTATTTGGGGACAGAAAGAGAAAGTCAATCTCTCACCTCAAGTGGCTTTCATTTAAAAAAAAAAAAATCCCAAAAAACTAACCAAACCAAAACTTAGCAAAGATCACTGAAATTCAGTCTAATAAATACTGTAATTGAAATTTAGGGGAACTACAGTAAAATGACAGAGAGATAGGTTTTGTGGTAGAGCCAGGAAGAGGATGAAGAAGGCTTTCAGATAACAAAGACATCTATCTCATCTGTGTCTTGTAAGAAGACAAAGAATGTTCCAGATATGCCCCACTGAGCATGGCAGTAAAAACTTTTAATCCTAGTACTTGGGAGATGGCAGTGGAAAGATAAACAATTCAATATTATCCTCTGCTACATGATGAGTTCAAGGCTAGTCTGGGAGAATTATAGACTCTTTCACTCAATAACATAAAAAGTAATGAATAAAATTTTGCAAGGGCCAAGCCAAGTGTAGTAGTGCAAGCTTGTAATCTCTGTACATGGGAGGTTGGGATCATGATTTTCTGATCAGTCTGTACTACATACAGATGATGTAGAGTACATGTCAAATGAAGAAGAAGCTGTGTGCTAGAGATAACTTCCTGGGTAAGAGAGTGTGATGGACAATTATGGGTACCAGATCTAGAGCCCATGTAACTAATTAGGCATCCTACATACTCTTGTAATTCCAGATCTTAAGGTGAGAAGAGACAGGAGGTTGCTGAGTTTGTCTATTTCCAGCCTAACTGAGAAAACTTGAACTTCTGGTTCAGGGAGAGACTCTGCCTTAAAATATATGCACAGGAATACATACCACCCCCACCCTCCCATACCCCCATACCACCTAGCAGGGAAAAGATTAAACACAGATGAAGGAAGAAAGGATGAAGAGAACATGGAAGATCATTTTCAAAAGTGGTGAGAATTGGCTGAAGGACAAAGGATAAGCCTTAAAAACTTGGCAGGGGTCACACTATAATAAGCATTGAAGACCCTTCTTTCCTTCCATCCTACAGAACACAGGAGACTTGCTGTGGACTCTCAATGGCAGATTTATGTTTTATAATTCTCCGGCCAGTGGTGGCGCACGCCTTTAATCCCAGCACTCGGGAGGCAGAGACAGGCATATTTCTGAGTTCGAGCCAGCCTGGTCTACAGAGTGAGTTCCAGGACAGCCAGGGCTACACAGAGAAACCCTGTTTCGGAAAAAAAAAAAAAAAAAAAAAAAAAAAAGAGTAATTCTCATAGTAAAGAGAAAAATAGCAAGAAGATATTGCAGGCTAGAAGACAGGTAGACCAGAAGGCATTCAGCCCCTGGAGAAGATATGAGTCTCATTTCTATTGTTCTAAGATTTCTGAAGCATTTAAGGCTATAGGACATTTTAGTGGCAACAGTTTAAATAATGGCTGCTGAAGAAAAATGTCTTTAATTGTTCTAATTATACTTTCTCCTCCTGAGTTGCCGAAAGATGTGGGAGAAAAAGCCTTCCTGTGGCTCTTTCCACATTAAACAGACCTACTTCCTCATGCATAGCGTTAATACCTATAGCTTAGTAATTCTGTTACCAAAGATTGCAGCTCACCAGGGAATTCCTAGAATATGAACCCAAACATTTAACTTATTTCAAGATTCCATCTGTGACAGGTATAATCATTCTCAGAAGAATATTTTTGCAACCCAGGGAGAAGATAATTCACTTTTTTATATATTAGGGAGAGAGTAGGGCAGAAAAGCAGCTGACTCTTGAGGAGAAACATTCTTTCTTTAACAGCCCATTTTCTGATGTGTTTGGAATTAGACTAAATTGTGTTAGGTAGACTTTGTGAAAGCTGTCACTTTGAAAGGGCAAGCTGCCAAGTCCCTAGCCATAATATAACTTTAAAAAGAAGAAGAAGAAGAAGAAGTGGCTTCCCAGTGAGCTGTTCCATTTTCCTAGGAGCTGGGCTTGGACAGGGAGATGTGAATTCATTTGCTGCTTGTGGTGAATGAAGCCTAAACATTTAAGAAGGCTCTTTCTATTTAAGTTATGTCTCGTTAATAAGCTTATTGGCCAATAAGCAAGGTACAATCCATCTACCAGCTTAACAGATGCTTTCTGAGTACCATACACACGGGGAGGGGCATAAATAGGCAAAGGAGTACTAGAATGCCTTATGTTATTTCTATACCTATGTCCATGTTTCTTGGTTACCAAATGTACCCCTTGTTATAAGGATTCTGTCTCTGTCTTGCTTTGTGTGTGACTATCTATGATCAACCAGAGAAATGTTATCCACTTGGTGACATTGGAAACCTCACCTCCTTCCCTAACACTGACTTTCAGTGCTATGATTTGGATATAGTTTGTTCTCGAAGGTTCATATGCTAAAACTTGGTCTCTGTGTAGTGAACTGAGAGGCAGGGCCTACTGGAAGGTCCTTATGTCACTGTCTGTCTGTCTGTCTGTGTGTATGGGGGATGGGGGTGGAAAAGTCCTTCTTACATGACCCTGAGCTAGTTTTCATCAAAGTGGGTTTTTATAGGAGGTAGAGCCTGGCCATAAGATCTCTTTCTCTTTTGTCAAGCTTCTGCCTTTATGATGCCATGTGCCACACACCATGAGGTGTTGTTTAGGTCCCTCACCAGAGACAGAATATGTGATTTAAACTAAGGTTAGCATCCAACCACCTTATCGCTCTTTTTTCTTCTCTCTTCCCTTTTCTTTCTCTTCTCTCTTCCCCTCTCCTCCCCTCCCCTCCCCTCCCGCTCCTCCCCTCCCCTCCCCTCTGTCTCCTCCCCTCTTCTTTCCCCTCCCTCTCCTCCCCCTCCTTCCCCTCCTCCCCCTCCTCCCCTTCTCTCCTCCCTCCCCTTTCTTTCCCTCTCCTCCCCTCCCCTCCCCTCCCCTCTGTCTCCTCCCCTCTTCTTTCCCCTCCCTCTCCTCCCCCTCCTCCGTCTCCTCCCCCTCCTCCCCTTCTCTCCTCCCTCCCCTTTTTTCCCCTCTCCTCCCCTCCTCTCCCCTCCCTCTCTCCTCTTCTCCCCTTTTGTTCCTCTACTTCCCTCTCCCTCTCTTCTCCTTCTCTCCCACCCCTCCTCTCTTCTCTCATTCCTCTGCTTCCCTTTTCCTCTTCTCTCCTTTCCTCCCCTCCTCTTTTTCCTCCCCTCCTTCTTTCCTTTCTCTCTTCTTATCTCCTTCTCCTTTCTTCTTCATAAAAACCCAGCCTCAGACGTTTATTACAGCAATGAGAAACAGATTAAAACACCTAGTGATTCCACTGAACCATTAGAAGGTTACTTTGAAGAGGCATGAACAAGGCTGTCATTTTCAGAGCATAAGCCACCTGGTTTTATCTTTCCACGCACCTTACACATTTGACTGCCGTTTTGAAATGATTGCTTTAAACCTTTTACCTATCAGAGTAGCTTTTAATCTTCCACACCTCAGCCAAGTTTCACTTTTATGTCTTTTTTTCCACGTCTCATTTTCTAAATGAAATGCTTTCTTCATTTAGATAGTTTGAGGAAGGAATCTGAAAAGATTAGATTTTTATTTAACTTTGCCCTGGTTTCTCCTCACTTATAATGCAGCATTTTTCTATGAGTTTTCCACTTCCTTTCCAAAGGCACTGATTTATTAGGGTGATATTGTAATAAAATAAATAAATAAATAAAAGTAATTGAAAAACATGATTTTTTTAAAATCCATGCTTAAAATTAAACATTCTCTAAAACAGTGCAATAGGTCAAATACACACACACACACACACACACACACACACACACACATCAGGTGTATTTGATGTACTTTGTGTCGTGTACATACATATAATTAATTTCTATATTATTATTTAGATTAAGTGGGTGCTCTGGCTCCTAGGCCCTATCTACTATGTTCAAAACAAACTGCTTATTTTCACTAAGAAAAAAGTCTCCTGCAAATCATAAGATGTGTCTGTCTGTCTCTTTGTCTCTCTGTTGGTTTTAGGCTTGTTACACTTAACATTTCATTAGCACCTTTACTTACCCTTTGTTTCAAATAGCACAAAGACCTACTGGTCTATTCCAATGTTAAACAAAATTCTCACATGGAGGCCTTGGACTCTGTAATCTCCAGTCTTCGTCTCCAACAATATGTATGGCCCTCAAAATTGTTTGTCTTGAGAATAAACTGCCTGATACACATGATATTAAAAGAACTTATGTCCAAGGTATCATCTCCTCACATGGTTTCCAGTCCTGTATAAAGGTAAAATAAAGTTCTTAATGGTGGTCTACACTGTCTTATTAGGTGTTATTCTAACAAGGTAAGGATTTTTCTACCTGTTGAGTCAGAACAAGAAAAGCAACATGTCTGAGAACATGAAGGATGTGCACAGCCATGCTTAGGCTCAGGCAGGTGCTTTGGAGGTGTGCTTCTTGATGGGATCCTGGAGACTGTTCTTCCTGGGTGCCCATGACACCCTCCCAGACACTGATTTCTGAACCTAGGGACTGCCCAGATGTTAGGAGTTACTGTTACTGCTATTGACTTCTTAGTGATTAGCATATGCCAGACCCCCAAATACACCACTCCTTCCATATTCTCCCCATTCCAACTACACTTTACAGATGAAGAAACTGAGGCCCAGAGAATTTATGCAGCTTGTCCAAGGTTGTAAAGACGGTGTGTGGCAGATATGAAGGATCCCTACAGTTTGGCTTCAAACCCTATGTTCTTATCCATTATGCTATTAAAATTTAGAAAGCAGTATCTTTAAAAATTCAGTAATTCCTTTTTGAAGATTTTGTTTTGAATTTCATATATGTATGTCTCTGTGTGCTCATGTGAGTTCACTATCTATGGAGGCCAGAAGAAGGCATAACATCCCCTGAAGCTGGAAGTAAATGTGGTCATGAGCTACCCAGTGTGGTGCATGAAACTGAACTTGGGTCCTCTTGGAAGACAGGACATACTCTTAACTTGTGACCTGTATCCTCAGAACCTTCCATGGCTGCTGACCTTGGACAATTACAGAGTAGTGAACCACTTCCATAATATTATACAAAATATTAATATCTAAAACGAAGTTTTGCCATGGCCACTTCAGAGCAGAGACCACACTGCCCATGAGGGGTTTGGCCATGTACCATACCAGTGCTCCAGCAGATAATCTGGACTGTCTTTGGTAAGGCCAGATTCTTCCAACCCCAACTTCCAGTACCCACAGTGTCACTCAGAACTAGCACTGCACTATATAAGGTTCAGCTGACCTTACTCCCTAGATGTTCACCAGGTTCTTCAGGCTCGATGTGAGGTAGAAAGCTGGATAAATCGTCCTTTCTAGGACTGACATAGAAATCTGGGTGGATCGTCATGTCTAGCTTTATTTTTTCTGCACAGATAAAGCTGCTTGAAAAGTCAAGGCATTAGAACTAATAAACATTCTCCCAGGCAGTTGATCATAAGGGAGAAAAGGTGGTAATTAAGGAGGCAGGTGTAGGAAGTACATTAGGGCCTATATAGTCATTCCCTACAGCACAAATCTATTTCCCCCATATTTGAGATTTTTCTTTAATTTGTTTTTAGCACACAATGTAGACACTTTGATCTAAGGGCAATCTGAGTACAATCTCTGTTCCAGGAGTGGCAGGTGATTGGCTCTAGCAAAAACTGATGCTGATACATGATTCTTTGAAATATTTTCAAAGGCCAGAATGCTGGGGTTGGGGAGGTTTGCAGAGCCAGAGCAGGTGTTTTGCAGACTCTGGTCAGTCAACACAAACAGAGGAGGGGGGTCTAGAGGGAGCGGCTGACCCTCAGCATCAATCATAACCCAGAATGAGCAACAGCTTTCTAATTGGCTCCCAAGACTGGCACCATCCCACCCTTATTCCATTTTGTTCCCAGAAGAGGGTTAACTTGTGTGTATGGACTCAATCATCATGTCAGTTTACCATTTTGGATTCTCATTGAATCCTCAGTACAAACTCTAAACCCCTGGATGTGTCAACTGAAGGAGCTTGAGCCTTGAGCTTTCATTGTGTTCCTCAACCCACTCCAGCCAGCCTATTGTCTTCTGGCTTCTTATGTGCTCACTCACACTCGTGCTCATGCTACCTTCCTCTCTTTGCACTTGTTCCCAGTTGTCCTGGTCAGCACTAACTATCAACTTGACACAGCCTAGAATCATATGAAAAGGGTGTCTCAACTGAATATTTATCTTTACAAGATTGATCTTCAGGTATGTCTATAAGGATGGTCTTGATTGTCTTAACTGAGGGAGTGAGACCCAGTCCATTGTAGGAGTGCCATTTTCTAGGAAATATAAGAAAGCTAGCTATATATGAGTTTGTGAGCAAGCTCCATGTTCTGTGCTTCAAGTTCCTAGCCTGATTTCCTTCAATGATGGGCTATGACCTTGAAGTGTAAGCCAAATAAACTCCCTTTTCCCCTAGGTTGCTTTTGCTCAAAGTGTTTTATCACAACAACAGAAATGAAAGTAGAACCCTATCTTTCTTCTGGGAAGGGGTTCTCCCACACCCCTTGCCAGAACCCTAAATTCCTGTTATTATTTATGCTCTTTTTGGTATTTACCACTGTGTTTACTTAGCTTTCAATTATGAGGCAATTGTCTAATGAATACTTGCCTTGGGTGACAACACAAAATAATGTACTATAGAAATTTGGCTATAGTGAATAGTAAATGTACTGAATGCACACTTAATATCCAAAATGATTGTGAGAACATAGAACAATGAGCCAACTCTACAATGAGTGTATTATGAATTCATGCAAGGCCTTGAAAATGGAGCCCCAAAGAAGAAAAAGCAGTTGAATAGGTAAATATAGCCAAATAGCTACACAGGTGAGAGATCTGTGGATGTCTGCGTAGAACTGCAATCCTCTATTGATAGAAATGACATCAAAATGTGTTTTGCTTCAGCAGATACTTAATGTAAATCTAGAGTAAGCTACCAGTGCCCAATGATGCCTGACCTGACGAAACTAAAATATACTTTTCTATTTTTACAAGATGTAGTGGTCTCATTGTAGTTTATTGGAAAAATGATAGCCAGAATAATGTATATTAGTCAAGGGAAAACTCTTCCTGAGAGAAACTGACAAAATTAAATCTATTACAAAACAGAGTTTATCATATTCTGGGAATGACTCCTTAAAGAAGAGGTTAAAAGTTGAAATGCTTTTACTCAGGATGTGTTTCAAGGTGGTCCTTAAACTTAGGAGAAGCAGAGAGATAGAGACTTACTCTGGATCTGTGTGAAAGTCCAAACCAGTACTCATGGTCAGATGCCAAGAACCATCCTGAGTTTGGACAGGGATTCTGAAGAAGGGATGTTTGAGAGTGGCAAAAAGAATACTCGGAATCAAATCATGAGTACAAACTGACAAAGTGTGTTCTGCTCAAGACAGATTTCTCCAGACAACTCATCCAGATAGCTCAGTTCTTACAGACCAAAGTGTAGTCTTTTATTTACATTTAGTCATTTACTCCAAGTTCACATTTTATTATCCCACAAATCAGCAGTCTATGACCCCAGCTCCCTGATTCTTACAAAAAGACAGAAAAAAATCTAAAAAAAAAAAAAAAAAAACATTGAAAATGAATTCAAAGATATGCCTGCCTTTATAAGCACAAACAATAAATTTAGCTGTGTGGGATCCCATCCTGAAATTACCATTCCCAGCATAACTGGGCCTGGACCTAAATTCACTCCATCCCAGGCTGACCTTGAACTCAGGAATCTGCCTGCATTTGTAAGCAAAGACAATAAACCTAGCTGGATGGGATCTTGCCCGGAGATCACCACTCCCTAAATCTATCTCTTTCTTTAGTATCTTTCTGACAATCTGGCCCACAATACAGCTGCCTTTGTTCTTTTAGGTCTGTGAAGCTCCCTATACAATATATATTACATCATTATATTTTGCAATAGTTGAGCAATTATATATTTTTGAACTTTTGTTTTCAGAGTTCTTGCACACAGCCTTAAGGAATGTCCTGAAGGTCACAGTATTTACCATTTTTTGCTAAGGACATAGATACCCCCTTGCCTCCCAGTTTTGTGGTGTCTCTGATTATCAGGAAGTCATTAACCTTGACAGAGAGGACATTCCCTAATAACCTTGGCAGGGAGAATATTTCCCAACCTTGGCAGGAAAAATATTTCCCGAAGCAGGAACATGAAATAAAATTATATATATACATATATATGTGTGTGTGTGTGTGTGTGTGTGTGTGTGTGTGTGTGTGTGTATGTGTGTGTATAATTATATATATATATAATTCTTTTAACAAACAAGCCTCACTTATAGCAACCATCAATACTCATGGAGGCCCACACCCTGCTGGGTCTGTTCCAGGGGTAGAAACCATGTCACATCATTCCTTCCATGACCATGCAGGACTTGGCAGTCAGAATATTCACAGGGAAGCATATGTCAGGCCATCTTGAGAATACTAGAGTTGTATAAGAGTGGACTGTATGTCCCATGAGGTGAAGAGTGCCCTGTTCACTCAGAGACCAGACTCCATGCATAGAAATGGCTCAGCCATACCTAGACAGTCTATCAAATAGGTGCCTTTGCCTCTGAGACTCAGTGAAGTTGTGATACTGAGGACTTTCCTACCAGTGCTGTACATGAACAGAGAGCTGATGAAGTCATTCTGAGATTTTTGTTTTTAGATGATGTTTAAAGGTGTGAAAAAGGAGCAGAAGAGTTGATTCATAAAGTCATTTTGGAAAGGGTTTTCCATTTTTGGTGTGTGTGTGTGTGTGTGTGTGTGTGTGTGTGTACATGTATGAGATGGAGAGAAACAGAGACAGAGATTTGTGTATGTGTGTGCTCATGCATATGTATACACACTAGTGCATGTACATGTGGAGGTCAGAGGTCAACATCAAGCATCCTCTTGAACCATTACTTTTTGAGACATGGTCTCTCACTGAAGCTGGAGCTAGACTAGCTCTCCAGCAAACCCCAGGGAGCTGCCTACTTCTACAGTTGTCTATTCTCAGCTCTTCCTTAAGTTGCTTTAACATTGGAATTGTGGCTTTAATAAAGCCATAGAGGTTTGAAGAAAAGGCAGCATGGAAAAGAGGCTCTACCTAAAATTACACATCTGCAGCTTCCGGTTTAAAGGAAACGTTTCTTTCAGGGGGTCCTGTATGTTAACAAGTCTTTGAGATGAGACAAAAGTAAAACCATGTCTTGCAATTTACCTATCTAGCAGCAGAGCCAGAGGAACCCATGTAGTACTCTATCACAACAGACAGGCTCCATCAGAATTCATGGTCTACAGTCATGAACCACTGTAGGTTAATGGTCCCACTCTGTGCCAGGTACAGTAATCAGACCCACCCACTATAACGATAATCTTCCTAGAAAATTTCTAGGTACCAATATCCTCATTTGAAAGGAGGAGAGAACTCAAATCTGGAAGGAAAATTATCATGTACAAGGAATTTTGAGACTTGAATTTCGGCGTGGTTTTTACCCAAACTTGGATTTTGTCAAGAGTGTCTCAGAGACTCTTGAACTAAAGCGTTTGGGCGAATCTTCATGTGCCCAAATTTTTGTTTTTTTCTCTGCAAGGAAAAAATGGAGCCTAAAAGGACTGGGAGTCCTATCTAGAATTCCTATGTAAATCCAAGGAGTTTGGGGAGTCTTGCAAGGAGATGTTTGCACATGTATTCAAGCTCCCGGTTGTGCTTTCTGGATGCAATATGTCTCCAGTCATAGGAGTAAAGTGTGCATCAAGTAGCCAGGCAGCTTGGAAAAAAGAGGCCAAGCTACCTGACTCAACTTTCCTTACATGGAACTCCAAAGATATGCACAGAAACCAATCCCCCCAGTCAGTCTCCTAAACTACATTGTAGACCTTCCTGTGTGTGATCATGTGAAGGAAGGAATGAAGAAAGGCACGAAGGAAGCTCACCTTTCTCTGGTGCTAGTATAAGTCAGACAATTTGTAAGTTCTTGTCACTTGTGGAATCTCATATCACCATCACATATGTAAGCCTCTGGGTAATGTTGTAACCTAATACATGATTCTCTAAAATAAGTGAATATCTGCAATATATGCAAAACTATATGAATAGCAAACATATAGTGGACATGTATATTCCTGACTCCAAAAGACAGGGAAAACTTGAAAATTTTAGCATCAAAAAGACCAGAGTCTGACACCTAGATGGCTCATTAAGGAGTCAAAGATGTGTGAACCTGATTCTGCTTATGCCAGTGGATGTGGTCACATGTTGTCACTCAGAAATGCTGCCTCCCTTTCTAGAGCACGGTCCCCCTCCCTTCGCCCTGCCTTTGAGCAATCAGATCTACTTTTAGAATTACAGTAGGAGGACATTTGACCCTTCCCAGGGTAGGAGGGAAGTTTGGATTAATGGCTGGTTTTGTCTCTTTGAGGCTTTGTCAGATTTGATCCCTCCTTTTGGAAAGATGGGGAAATTGAAGTGGCAGTCTCACATAGGGAGGGACAGTCATAACAGGAAGAGCCTGACTTAACAACACCCAGCATGAGACAGAGAATCTGAAGACTTGAACTCTGACTCCTGCTTCTCTGTGTCTAGATCTTTAAACTAGGCACCCTTCTCTCCTAAAATGAGGATCCTGTGCTCTGAAAAAACCTCACAGGTGGGGAGAGGTTTAAAAGAATCTGTCTTCCAAAGCAAGAGGCTGATTCTCGAATCTGCTGCCCCTCCTATCCCTTGCAGTTTCAGCCAGCATACTTTCTTCTAGAAAAAAATAAGCTGAGTTTTTGAGTATGTTTAGGTCAAACATATTTAATGTTTTTTTTTTTTTTTTTAACTTTGCTTTCTGTGTGGACAGATTACCTGAATGTCACAACTGTTCACCTGTTCAAGGAGAGATGGGACAGCAACAAGATTGATCACCACACAGACAAATATGACAACACTAAGTTGATTGTCCGCAGAGGGCAGATTTTCTACATCCAGATTGACTTCAATCGCCCATATGACCCCAGGAAGGATCTCTTCAGAGTGGAATATGTCATTGGTGAGTGCGGCCTGCCTTAACCATGATACTAGGGGTCACGCTGCAGAGAGAGGTGGGCACTGGCTCAATTATACTCTTTCCTAGCATCATATTTAAGACTGGTTGGAGGAGGAGTGGCTAAATTGTCCAAACACCAATAATTTGAAAATCTAGCACAGAAGCATGTTTAATGAAAAAATTATTTAACTGGGTGTTTTGCTTTTTTCAAATGCTTTTGGCTTCTTACAGTTGTGGCTTGACTTTAGAATGATTTAGATGATGTCTGGGAGCATTTGCAAACCTCAGCATCTGATCTCCACTTATGGGACCCAAGAGTTCTATATGAAAGGAGCCGCTGACAGTCCATGAGAACAGCATGGAGCAGGAAAACCCACTGACCACTTTGTACTCTTGTCTTGATGACTGACTGTGTACATTTCCAAAGTCCTGGAAAGTACCATTTAGCTTTGATTGTTCTGTTGATTCTCAAGTTAATTTGGTCTTGTTTCCCTTTTACAAAGTCACTATTATGTGACATTTTAATAGACATTCCCGGGGCATTTGTGGATATTGAAGAAATGCAGGCACAAAAAAAAGCAAGGGTGTCTTGAAGTAAGGAGATATGTCCACATACTCATACAAGCTGAGGAGAAAGCCAGGCAGTCATAGACAGCGGGTGAGAGAGCAAACTAAAAAGCAGCTGCCCTTTTCAGAAAGAGATCACGTTTGCCCCCAAAATAGCAGCTTAAGAGAGAAAGAGTCTAAAACTTTCTTTATAATCAGAAATAAGACAGAAATACCTGCTAGCACTGTTTGTTTACTAAACCAAAAGCATTGCTGTATGCTTTGCAGAAAGAAACCCTGCAAGAGGGATATCTTCTAGAAACAATGCAGAATAAGAAATTAAACTATATAATTTTGATGCTGTTATGAACGTACACTTAGGAAACATAACAAGGTCAAAGGAAGGGACAGTACTAAAAGGTCTTAAGCTGGCTAGACAGAGACAAATACTTGACAATCACACCCGTTACTCCTCTAGGATAAAGCACTTAGAAATACATGTTTCCTATATAATGGTAACTGTTTGTAAGATCAAACTAAATCTAAAAAAATGATACAAATCTATATTTGTGACATAAATACCATGAGAAATCAATGAAAAAGCCAAACATATTCTTAAATGAGAAGTTTAGGTATGATTCTAATAGTCTTCCAAATTGTTTGTCAAAAGCTGCAACACCGTAGCTAAACTAAACGTGAGTTTTGTGTCTAACTATGTAGCTTTGTAACCACAACTCATGGTAACGAATGATAGGCTTTGGACTGCTATGAAGAGACATTTTGTTTTTATTTGGTGCTTTCAGATAGGTTTTACTATATAGTCTTGCTAAGATTTATTTGGGCTGCTCTTGGGATAAACATGTGTGAAGGAATACAGGAGTCAGTGATAGGCAGAGGGAAGAGTTAAGTACCAACGTCACAGAGGCTCTGGCCTCCAAGCTGTGTAGATGGACTAGGATCTGAAGAGTTGTCCCATTGCAAGGGAGAGTGTGAGGCCTTCTTCCCTGTGCATGGCTGGTTCTTGATTGCTCATAGGGGACAGCTGTGATCTTAACACGGTAAGTTTCCTGTGTTGGTCAGCAAGGCTCTAAGAGTGGATCAGTTATGGAGAGCTGTCAGCCACTACACCCTCATAGAAACAAAGAAGTCTAGGCAGCATACCACACTACTACACTGAGAACTGAAGCCTTCAAACAAACAAAGGAGAAATAGTATTGATTTTACTTCTTCAGTATAAAAGGAGAAAACACAAAGCTCATCTTACTTTTAAGATAAAAACCTATGTATAATCAAAC
Source organism: Rhynchomys soricoides (assembly GCA_019843965.1). NCBI lineage: Eukaryota > Metazoa > Chordata > Mammalia > Rodentia > Muridae > Rhynchomys > Rhynchomys soricoides. Next base: position 2,872,048 of record JADRCH010000055.1, on the reverse strand, counting down.
TAACATGTATTTGAAATCCTGGTTAGCCTCTTTCTATATTTTAGCATTAAAAGCTGTTCCATTGTGGCCCTTCTGAGAATTATTACATTAGTATTTCTGATTCCAAATTTAACATCAATACAAGAAAAAGAAAGAAAAGGAATTCACCTCTCTACTGTTTAGTAGTTGAGAAATCACCCACACATAAAGGAGACAATTAAAGAACCAAAGATGGGGTATTTGTCTTCTGTTCTTTTTCTAATTCCTGTCATTTGAAATGTCACAGGGCCATTGCAGCAATAGTGCTAAGACTGGGATAGGCTGAAATTCCTCCAGCCCTTATCATTTCTCATCTGGAAGGAGAGAATGTCTTCTTTTAGAAGGCTTAGGAGCTGGTGAGAAGGCTCAGCAGGCAATGGCACTTATTGTCAAGCCTGGTGAGCTGAGTTAGATATTCAGACTTCACATGGTGGAAGGAGATAAGTGGATCTCACAAGCTGCCCTCCACACACAAAATTGCATGTGAAAATGCTTAAATTATTTTTTAGAATGACAAGGGCTGAAGAAATGGCTCAGAGTGTTGTTCTTGTAGACAGCCTGGGTTCAACTGCAGCTCCCATCTCAGTAGACCCTCAACCACCTGTAATTCCAGCTCCAGGGACTCTGACACCCTCTTCTAATCTCTACACACCTGCCCTCACACACGTAGGCACACACAAGTGCACGTAATTAAAACTAAAATTAATCTCTCAAAAATAGAGGGCTATGCCAAATTAAATATATCAACAATGTTAGTTGTAGTACTCATTTTAAAGAGCATATCTGCTAGTTGCAGAATGTTATTACTATGTTAAAATTACACACACGCACTGTACTGGCTGGTTTTGTGTGTCAACTTGATACAAGCTGGAGTTACCACAGAGAAAGGGGCTTCAGGTGAGAAAATGTCTCCATGAGATCCAGCTATAAGGCATTTTCTCAATTAGTGATCAAGGGTGGGAGGGCCCATTGTGGGTGGTACCATCCCTGGGCTGGTAGTCCTGGGTTCTATAAGAAAGCAAGCTGAGCAACCCAGGGGAAGCAAGCCAGTAAGAAATATCCCCCCATGGTTTCTGCATGAGCTCCTGCTTCCTGCCCTGCTTGAGTTCCAGTCTCGACTTCCTCTGGTGATGGACAGCAGTGTGGAAGTATAAGCCGAATAAATCCTTCCTCCTCAACTTGCATCTTGGTCGTGATATTTGTGCAGGAATAGCAACCCTGACTAAGACAGACAGACAGACAGACACACACACACACATACACACACACACCCCTACCTCCCTTCTGGTTTGTTTCTAGTCCACAGTACTTTTTGTTATTGTTTCCTTCTGCTTCTCTGGGGCTTTTATCTACAGTGGAACAGGTTAATACAGGTTAATACTAGGGAGTGTCCCTTTGTTGCTGCCCTCAGAACCTAGGGCTTATTTAGGAATTATTATATTATTATTTCTTTCCTTCCTTCCCTCCCTCCCTCCTTCCTTCCTTCCTTCCTTCTTCCGTCGTTTCTCTTCCATCTCCTTTCTTCCTTCCTTTCTTCCTTATTTAAATACATATTTAATATTTAAGTGATTCCTTTTAAAATATTTGAACACGATGGTCCCAGATGAGCCTACGTGCATTGGGTTTTCCAAGAAGAATGAGTCCAGGAAAGTGCACGGGAGAGTTGGGGCACTTCCTCTGCCAGCATTTTACAAGCTTGTATTTGACAACTGCATTCATTAGCTGCATGCAGACACTGCCAGATGCAGCATTAGGTGGGAGGTGTAAATGAATTTGAAGAGGTGGGTGTGGTTCTCTCTCTCTCTCTCTCTCTCTCTCTCTCTCTCCCCCCCTCTCTCTCCACCTCAGCCTGCTGCAAAGAGAAATCCTGAAAAGCTGGAACAGGGCGTTAATTGTGGCTTTGCTAACCTGTGGCTGCAAGTGGGACTTGAGAGCAGCTGGTGGTGTTAATTTGCTGTTACTTTAACATGCCTCCCTTTCTTCATATCTAGTTGAGAAAGAAAAATGCATCCTTTTTTTTAAAAAAAATCAACTGCTATTATTAACGTGTATTAATTGTACAAACTAAGGTTCTGTTGTGATAGTGCCACACATGTATATACTGTGGCACAGTTACTCTCCTCTGCTAACACCTCCTCTCCCCCTCAACCCCTTCCCATTCTACTTTCAAGCCGTTATTTTCTTTTTCTATTTTTTTTTGTTTCCATATATGACAGACAACATGACACTCATCTTTTTATATGTGGCTTATTTTTAACATGGCAGCCTATAGCCCCACTGGTTTTCCTGCATGCTACCTGATTCCATGAACCTTTAGAGCTGAATAACACACACACACACACACACACACACACACACTTTTTTTTTTTATCAAGTCTTCTGCTATAGGCACCTCGGTCTAATTTCATATCTTGGCTATAGTAAATAGCATTGCAGTACATGCGGATATGCAAACTTTCCTATGATGCCTTGACTTGGATTCCTTTAGGTATGTTCCTGGGAGTTGGATAACCAGATCATAAACCTACTCTAGTTTTAATTTTTGCGGACCCTGCCAACACTTTCTGCACGGGCTGTATAAACTTGTGCCCACCACCAGGCTGGCCTTCTTTTCTTCACATCCTGCCCAGTATCCACTGTTGTTTTGCTTTGGTTTGGTTTTGGTGATAACTATTTCAGCTGAGATGACAAGGTGACTCCAAGGCAAGAACTCACAATTATGTCTTCACCAGCTCTCCTGATACAGGAGAGGGCACTTACACAGCCCTCTGGAGTAATGCTCTGATCCATGAGCAAAGTCCTCCTGCCTGTGTTAAATCACAGGGCCCCAGAGAGTTGAAGCCAGGACTTCAGAGCCTCTCATGGCCTTTTCCTCGGTCTCATCATGGCACCTACAGCCCCATGCTTCTTACTTCCTTTTCAGCTGAAAGAACAGTAGGGAGAAAGACATTAGCAAAATCAGAGCCTCTTATCAGAAAAAAACAAGCACTTCTTAGAAGTTTCCAAGAAAATATTTGTGCCTTGTTTGCTCCTTCCTGGGAGGGTGAATCTGTGAACATGTCTCTCCCTGGTTATATCAGTCACTCTTACATGGCTGCCACCCAAACACCCAAGAAGACACTTACATGGGGGAAATTGTCTTCTGACCCACTATACAGAGATTTTGTTCAGGCCCCTTGTCTATGCTGACTTTGAGCCCAAGATAGAACAGAATGTGTGGAGGAGGTGGCAATTTAACTCACCTATTATAAACAGAAAGCAGACAAGAAGGGACTGGGGACCAGGTATAAACTTTGAAGGCAGATTCCTATCTAGTGCTCTACTACAACCAACTAGAACCTACTCCTTCAACTATCGAGAACATTCCAAAATAGTACCACCACCTAGAAACCAAGTGATCAATAGATGAGCCTGTGGGGACATTGCAGATTCAAGCCATAACACCAGGTGTCTTCAGAGGAGTGTCATAGGAAGGCTAAGAATGGGTGTAATGTAGGCTGGATTCCCCTCCATCTCTGTCATCCTGTGAACACAGAGGGGCAGCCCTTCATGACAGTACTGCTAAGGTAAGTCATCTGTGACTGTAGCCATCAAGTGCCCAAGCATTTTTAAGGCCTAGGTCAAATGCACCCATTCTATATACATCTTTAGCCCTACAGTACATCAAAAATATTTTCAACATTTCAATGTCTATTTCTCTTGTTTCTTGGGTAGCATTTACTAAGAGTCAGCTGGGTATCAGGTTCTGAGATGGAAATGACATAGAGATGTCTTGTTCATGATGGTTTGCTCTAGCACACATCATGTGGGTATCAAAACCAGAGGAGAGGTGCTTAGGGGACAGAGGAAGAGAGCCCGGATAAGAGCAACAATTGCAGATACAAAGGAGTTTGTTTCTGCATTCTGGGATTCAAGAACTATTGAAGAGGCAAAGTGAAGAAGACTAGTGTGAGGTAAGAGAAAGGATGAGTCAAGTGTATCCCCTGTGCTCTTCTTACTGTGATGAAGAGAAACAGAAGAGAAACATGGGGGGTGGAGTGATGACAATGACAGTGCTTCCCACTGGAGACTCACTGGCGTGAGGTACTTCAGTACATCCTGTTGCATATTTCCCACATACTTCTACCTTTCTGGACATTGCACTATGGCTACCACTTTTTAGATGACATCAAGATTGAAATGATTAAACCAACTTGCCCAAATGGACTAAAAAAGTATGGGGGCTGCTCTTTGGAGTTTTGAGTGACTTTCGTGACTATGTGTTCAAAGACAGTCTGAATATAAGGGTGGTGTTTGGGTTGGACAGAAGGAAATTTGGGTAGCATACACCTCTCGATAGACAAGTTCACACAGCAAAAGTCAAGCATAGGTGGAGGACAGGGACTCCAATCTCGGGGGGAAACAACTTTAAAGGAAGATGCCAGAAACTGGAGTCCTTGAGGGGGAAGCAAAGGCCAAATAATCTGAGAAGCAGGAGGAAATCAGGGGGTGCACTAAGATAGAGTTAAGTGCCTTAAGGGGACAAGAGTGACCAACATTAGATTTTCCCTCTGGACCCAACAGGGAGACATTGATCCCTTGGATGACAGAAGCGACTGTAGTGAGCTGAAAGTAACTGAGGTGTGAAGTAATAGATGGGTCAAGAGTAAGAAAGTAAAGTCTTAATGGTAACTAGAGACACAAGTTAGAGGGAGGGAGTTTTGGTTTGGTATTGTTTCAGGATGGGGAGGGGCTTTGATGCAGTTGGTAGAGGGGGAGAAGTCAGGGAAAAGGCCCAAGGCGTCAGAGACACTTTTGTTCCTGCAGGTGAGGGATGAGTAGAGCACAGAATCTTTTGGGCTCACAGGATGCAGGGATAATTAGGTGGAGTGTGGTTGCTTTATGTAACCATATAAGGTTGCTGGTACTGTACTCACGACTCCAAGATAGTCAAAGCCTTTAGAGGTGAACAGGCACTGCAGGGGCTTAGGAAAGCAAGCACTCTTTCTCAATCTATGTGCCAGTGCATTTTACATCGTTAAAGCACAATACCCAAAGTTAGGTCTGTCATAAAGACAGTAAAGAGAGTTATTTAGACCACTATTTTGGATGTCTAACATCAGGTTGATTGATCAGCATCTGGTGAGGGATCCATTCACAGTATCTTATCATTGGAAGATGGCATCATGGAGGTAGCATATGCAAGAGGGAGAGGATTCTGGGAAGAAAGCTAGAGACCAGCAAGAATCAGACTCATCATTTGGCCCTTCCAAGACCAAGTCCTCAAGAACCTAATCACCTGGCACTAAGCATTTTGCAATGGTTCCACCTCATCCTGACACCATCACACTGTGTACTAAGCTTCCAGCACATTCTTCGGGGAACACATTAACAGCTCATTCGAACCATTAAAGTCGGAAAGCCAAATCTTTTATTAGTGTTTCCTTTTTTTTTTTATCATTCAGAAATTCCAGATAAAATTATCACATTGCTGTGCACTTTTCACACATATAACATGGTTTCCCTGCAGAGAAATTTCCTTCCCTAAATCTCATAGAGGAATAAGTCAGAGGCCATGTTGTGTCTACACTTTATGCTTCATTTCCTGAAAAGGGGCTATTTCAGCATCTTGAAGGAGCACTTCTGTGGGGGGTCATTTTAAATCTTTGCCCCTGTGGATTTCTGCATTGACAACAGGAGTGCTTATTCCTAAGCATCTGTGTGAAGCATCAAATAATGGCATCTGAGAAAGTAGGACAGTGTTTGCCAGCCTGCCTTCCCTGTGGACAACTGTCACGAGATGCTCCCTGGGCAAAGAAAAGAGTTCTGTGGTCAAGTGCATTTGTCTCTTGCTGTGGTTTGTGCCTCTTCAGTCACCACACACATCTGCATATTAGAGGCTTCATGTAGGCACATGCAGTCAAAACACAGGTCTAGTTTAGTAGAATGTTTACTAAATTGTTTTACTGCAAAGGCTACCCTAGTATGTTTTTATTGTTATAGTACCCTTTAATAACATTCAGAACTCATCCCTGGAAGTGTGAGATTCCAGCTGGCTATTATCTATAGAACACTGAGCAGGGTGCTCTTGAGTGGGTCTGTAGTTTGAAGATAATGCTTTATCCCTCTTTCCAGTATGACAATTTAAGATTTTGTGTGAGCATTGCAATAAATGTTGTGTTGGCGTTCATATTCAGCAACTTTCTTTTCAAAAAATGATTTTTTAAATATCCTCTTTAGAGTCATATTTTTATCATCCATAATTCTGTTTGGCTTCTTTTGTTATAATGCTTATGTTTTATTCCTTTGGTATATGTTTAGTGAATGCTTACTGAACACTTTGCATGAGAAAGTGCCAGATTGGGATCAGATCAGAAAGAGATCCTCTGTCTTCACAGCGAATGTGGTCATGGGTAACAATGTTCTGAGCATTAAGATGTTCACTCTCTGCCTTTGGGGGACCCTGTGATCAGGGCGACAGTGTGAGAAGTAAGATGTCCATTTCCTGCCTCCAAGGGGGCAGATCCAAAGTCACCAGGACAGCTTGAGAAACAGAGGTGGAATTTGGTGCCAGCTTCTTGGGAAAGCTGCTTAGAGTTATTTTAAAGGCAGTGTCACGCTGAGCACAACTCAGGGAATCCCCCAGAAAGAGCTTTTGAAGATGGGTCTGAAGTGGGTGGCAGCAGCTATTCTGGGACACAGGGTGTGAAGGTCAGTGGGGCATGAAAACTGGAACCGATAAATTGTTTTGTGCCACTTAATTAAGAAGTTTCCATGCTGTTCTATAAATAGTCAGAAGCCTTTGTAGAGAGGGTTTTAGGTAAACTGTTAAGAAGATCTGAAGCCAAGAGCAGTGGCTGAGGCAGGAGGATTGCTGTAAGTTTGAGGCCAGCCTGGTCTAGAGTAGGATCAGTTCTGAAGGGGGAAAAAAAAAAGATGTTGGTTTCATCACAGATTTGGGTACTAAATTGACTGGAGTGTTGAGGGGATGAAGAAGGGGGAGATATACACAGAAAAGCCAGCATCACATGGGATGTACTGATGGAGGCGCCCCACTACAAAATTCAAGAAAACTCAGGATATTCGTTTTATGTTGGAATTGGGAGGTCGGTTTATTGTATGCAGATGCACAAAGAGGTGAGCTTAACTAATCTTGGCAGGAGATCACTATGGAGAGACCAAGGCAGAGAGGCCAAGGCAGTAGGGCAAACTTGACCCTGGACTACAACACCCAAGATTCCAGTAAAAATACCCCCTCCCTTTTCTTTGTAGGTTAATTCTCTGAGATGTTTTGTTGCAAAGTATGAAGCTAACTAAACCAACTGATTAAGGATTAAAGAACATATTTGTAAGAAATGGCCTTTCATGCTAATAACAAAACTGGAAATGAGAAAACTGGGACCAGGAAGGGCAATAATAATTGCCACTGAAATCTGGGAACCAAAGTTCACAGGGATTCAGTAACTTATTTATAAGAGGAAATAGGCAAATGATTTCTATAGACATTTCTCAGAAGAGATATGAATGGCCAACAGACATGTGATATATTCTTTATTTCTAATTACCAACACAATGTGATTTAAAACCACAGTCTGTATCTGTCACCTGTTAGAATGGGGATTATCAAAAAATTGACCAATGGTTAGTGCTGGTACGGACACTGAGAGAAGGGAATCCTTGTATATGTTGGTTGGAATGGAGATTTTTTCTTTTCTTAACATTTTATTTATTTTTCTTTATTCACTTTACATTCTGCTCTCTACCCCCACTCCTGGTGATCTCCTCCCACAATTTCCTCCCTCTCCTCCTCTGAGAGAGTGGAGAACCCCCTGGGTATCTCCCCTACCCTGGCATATCAAATCTCTGTGAGACTAGGCAATCCTCTCCCACTGACGCCAGACAAGGCAGCCCAGCTAGAAGAACAAACCTCATAGACAGGCAACAGCTTTTGGGATAGCCCTTTGCTCTAGTTGTTTGGGACCTATATGAAGACCAAGCTGCACATTTGCTACATAAGTGTGGGATGGGACTGGGGGTGAATAGGTCCAGTGTGTGTATGCTCTTCGGTTGGTGGTTCAGTCTCTGAGAGCCCCAAGGGTCCAAGTTAGTTGACTTTGTTGGTCTTCCTGTGGAATTCCTATCCCCTTTGGGGCCCACAATTCTTCCCTAACTCTTGCACACGAGTCATCAAGTTCTAGCCACTGTTTGTCTGTGGATCTCTACATCTGTCTGACTCAACTGCTGGTTGGAGTCTCTCAGAAGTCAGCCATTCTAGACTCCTGTCTGCAAGCATAACAGAATATCATTAATAGTGTTAGGTATTGGGATCCTGCCCATGGGTTTGGTCTCAAGTTGGGCTCATTATTGATTGGCCATTCCCTCTGGTTGGGATGTAAATTAATAGGCCATTGTTGAAAATAGTATGGTCATTTCTCACAAAAACAAAGCCAAAGTTATATGATCCCTTGACCTGGATTCTAGATATTTAGCCACAGGATAAAATAAATATGTTAAAGTGAAATGTGTAGTCACATGTACATTTTAACATTATTCATGATTGCTAAGATATGGAATCCACCTAAGTGTTCACCAAAAAACATGGTACATGTATGCAATGAGATACTATTATGTTCTGTCCCTTGTAAAAACATGGGTACAACTGGAGGTCATTGTTCTAAGTGAGATAATCCTATCACAGACAAACAATAGTTTCTCCCTTCTACAGCTTGAATCATTTATACAAAATTTTTATTTTTAGTTATGTGCATATGTACTTACGGGTAGACGAAGAGGCCAGAAGAGACCATTAGAACTCCTGGAGCTGGAATTATCAGTGGTTGTGAGACATCCATACCAATATAATTGGTAGGAGCCAAACTCAAGTCTTCTGCAAGAGCAGCAAATACCCTTAACCACTGGGCTGTCCCTCCAGTCCTACATGGTGAATATTAAAAGGTCAGTTTCATAGAAACCAAGAGTGAGTGGGTTGTCAGTAGAGGCAAGAGTAGGAACAGGTGTAAGGAAAGGGAAGATGTTCATCAGGGAGGAGGACAATGTCATATGGGAGAAAGGGTACAGTGACCGGCTTCATTGCACAGAGGACCCCAGTCAATAACTTGCATCTTTCAAAAATGCTTAAAAAATATTCTTGATATTTCATCACAAGAAGTATAAATTGGCAAAGTGGTGAGTATGTTAATTAGCTAGATTAACTATGCTTATGATGCAAATGTATATCAAAATATCATACTGTGTCCTTCCAAATATCTACAATCACTATTTATTAATTCAAAGGAAATTTACCTATGAAGAAGAAAATACTTTCAAAAAGCAAACACATACTGCTGCTGTTCTGTCTTTTTTTTCCTGAGGGCAAAGCCCTGAGTCTCTACAAAAATACCCAGTATCCATGCAATGTTCATGCTGATGACTTAATTAGTCCAAGTAGGAGCCCTGACAACCCACGACCAACTTTTTCCTGGAATAACTTCTCTACAGTTCTAGCTTGAGTCGTGGAAACTGAGGTTAAAGTTGGAGGGACCAGTGTACTGGCTGGTTTTGTGTGCTAACTTGACATACATTAGCATCATAAGTGAGGAAGGAGCTGCAGTTGAAAATATGCCTCCATGGGATCTAGTTGTAAGGCATTTTCTCAGCTAGTGATCAATGGGGGAGAGGTCGGTGGTGCCATCCATGGGATGGTGGTCCTTGGTTCTATAAGAAGGCAGGCTGAGCAAGCCACAGGAAGCAAGCCAGAAAGCAGTGCCCCTCTATAGCCTCTGCATCATCTCCTGCCTCTAGAATCTGTCCCTGTTTGAGTTCCTATCTTGACATCCTTTGGTGTTGAACGCCAATACGGAAGTGCAAGCCAAATAAACTCTTCCCTCCCAAATTTGCTTTTGGGTCATGGTGTTACATCTTGGCAATTGAAACTAAGGCAACCAGCATCTACATCTTAGTGTCCAAGGCCCCACCGCATGTCTTCTCATCCACCTTAAGAAGAGTTAGAAATGGCTATCGCTATCCACACCTTTGGCTATCCTCACCTCTCTCAATATCTAGGAGTGTTTCCTGGTCTTTCCACCCTCTTCTGTAAAGACTCACTCTCCACCTTGATCTTTCTCTGTCATTTTCTTGTCATTACCCTTGTATGCATGTACACACACATACATACAAACACAAAGACACATGCATTTTCTCTCTCTCTCTCTCTCTCTCTCTCTCTCTCTCTCTCTCTCTCTCTCACACACACACACACACACACACACACACACCCTGTAGGCATACATGTCTATGCATCTCAGCCAATAAACACAAGTTTCTAAGCAAAGTTAAGGTCCCAGAGTATCAGTCTCCAGTGAGTTCTACATCCCATATGCTGTATGTATAGCACATGCAGGAAGGACTGTGGGAGTTAGAATGAGATTTTACCTGAACCTCCTTCCATCCTTCTTATTTTCCCCTCTCCTTTCTGATCCTCTAATCTGACCTCACCCTCGCCTCTCTCTCTCCCTCTCTAAGCTCAAGTGTCACTGTGATCATCTGTACTTGTGAATTAATAAGTGTGGCTCATTAGTACCCACAGAATTGAAACTGTACGTGGTTAAGAAGTTGTAATCTGAACTGAGGCATGATGTGATGCAGGCACTGCTGGATGCTCCCTATAATTCTAAGGTGTCTTACCAAAATGAAGTGAGGGCTGAGAAAAGTGGCAAAAGATACCTAATGAAAACTAATGTGCCAACCATCACACCTTGGTCTTACGGCTCCCATCTGAAAGGAAGCGTCATGTAAGTGGATAGAAAACTCACTAAAGAAAGGCACTAAGTGGACTAATTATTCATCACCCTTGCCCTCTGGTTCCTCCTTGAGCTCACTGCAAGGATTGATGGGGGATAACGTGAAGCTCTTTCAACTGCTTAGTGATACTTGCTTGCTAATAAGATGACCCAATTACCAGCCTTAGTCTGAATACTGCAAGTGCATAGGCAGCTGCATCTCCATGGTGTTTCTTACAGGAGGATAACCCACATAAAGTGCCACTATAGTTGCAGCCAGACTGGCTGCTCGAGATGAGCTACAAATAGCTGGGCATATCTTTGGCTAGCCTCACCTCTCAGGATCTTAGCCCCCTGTCTTGTCTTTCCTCCTCTTTCTGTAAGGGGTTACTCTCCATCTCTGTCTCCCCACTCTTTCCTGTTACTTTCATGCACATAGACATGTGTGCCAGGCATAAATGGTTAGGGATTTATCTACTGAGTAGGGAAGAAATGAGTCGCTGCATGATGCTGGGTTGAACTATCCTATCTGTTCATAAGGATTTCTTTAGCCTTCCAGGCATCCAGGATCAGGGCTCTGGATCTGCTTCTCTGAATACAGCTAAACATTCTCTTGGCCACTTCTCTTTTATTTACCATGCTAAAGGTTAAACTTAAGGCTTTGTGTCTACCAGGCATGCACTCTTCTGTGAGTTCCATCTCCAGCCCTTGATTAGCCATTTGTAAGTTTCTTAACTAAACTGCAGGAGAGCTTGTGGTAGTTCCTTCAGTCTCACAATTTACTTCCCTTCTATTGCTGTTTACCAGTGTTTATAAGATCACAGCTAATGTATAGTTCAGTGAATTTGTGTGACACAAAGTCCTACTGTGTTCTGCATGCATCCTGACATCTCTTAGTGTGCATGTATGTATGACATAAGTTTAGCAAGCCATACTATCTTTATTTAGCTTGATTGAAATTAATTTACCTTTAACTGACAGGTAAGAATTGCACATTTTCCTAGGGGATGAGATAGTGTTAGGGTAATGTATACATTGTTGAATATCAGCTTTATATACAGTTTATCTGTCTTTTCAAACTCATTTCTTTGTGATGACAAGAGCCAAATTCCCTCTTTAACCAATTTCATTTTCACAATACATTGGCATTGGCTATAATACCATCCAAAGGATTCTACCTATTTACCTGTATCTTTGTGCCTATTAATCAGTCTCCACATTCCTCCTTTTCCCACCCCTCCCTAGGCCCCAGTAACCAGGATTGTACTCTACTTCTGTGAGCTTAGATTTTTCTATTCTATCTGAGTGACCTCATGTCTTATCTGTATTTCTATATCTGGATCATTTATTTAAAATTGTAAATCTAAGTCCATTGGTGTTTTGGAGATGCCAGGGTTTCACTCTTTCATCACTAAACAGTATTTCGTTGTACATATGAATTATTTTAATTTTTCCTTTCACCAACAGTGTTGTGAACACTGCTGGAAAGTTACAAACAGTTGTTGTGCATACCGATCTCATGTCCTTGGGTGTACATTGGTGTTCTAAACCTGTCTGTGGACCAGTGGTTCTCAACTTGTGGGTCATTATAACCTTTAGGTGGAATGACTTTCACAGGGGTTACTATCTGAAAATACAGATATTTACATTATGATTCATAACAGCAGTAAATTTACATTTATGAAGTAGCAACACAAATAATTTTATGGTTGGAGGTGACCACATCGTGAGGAACTGTATTAAAGAGTCACAGAGTTAGGAAAGTTGAGAACCACTGCTTTAGAGTCAGTTCCAGCTAGAGTAATAGGAATTCTGGAAACAGTTACTCAACAGTTAACAGGTTAGCAGTCTGGAAGGAGTCTGCAGCAAGAGGTGAAGAGTAAAGTCTTAGACAAGGCATCTAGGTCTACAGAAGAAAGCTGAGGAATTGGGAGTATTTTTTGAGTGTAAGAGTCATGATTGGCCTCTAAGTGTGAAAGGGTTTGTTCATGAAAGCCAAAGAGTTTGTTCTTTGATGCTCACCAGCTTCTAATAAAAAAGAATTCCTTCATGAACTAAAGTCCTTTTCTAAACCCAGTGCTTGGGCACCACTCTCTCTCCAGGCACAGAGACGGAGGTCAATTCTGGATAGCCTGTGAGAACCAAGTCTCCATAATGGAGCTAGTCTGCTGTCATTACTTGGTTGGTAACTTATTTTCTGATTCTTGGTGATGGGCTGGGACATCTGGATTCTCCACACAGTACATTATTATCCTCTCCAAACATCCATTTCATTGTATTAGGGTCCAATGCAAACCTAGAAAAACTCTTTCATTAAATGATCAGAACCTTATTAACATGATCTAATTCAATTAAGTCACCATTAGTTTCCAAGAGCATTTCAAATCAGCTCAAGAAAATGTGCAGGCCTCTGTGGAGACAGGAACTAAAGAGATTTTACTGGGACCTATTTCTTCTACAGACTCACCAAAGTGCCTGTGGGAAGGCTCTAGAAGGGAGAGGGAGACAGCCCATCTAGAAATATAATTTCATGCTTGGAGCTGTGAAAGAAACCTATTTTTCAAAATAGAGGTTTCTGGAGGAGGTATGTAAAATGATAATAAGATGGGTTATAATAAAATCAAGTATTTAATCTCAAGCACTCATTTAAATAGAAATCAGGAATTATGTTCATGAGCCTTAACTTGACCAGTTGTTGTCATCTGCCTAGTCTGTGCTCAGGTAGAGATTTAGTTCTGTGTATGATGAAACTGGAAGTACTCCCAGAACAGCAGGCTGAGTCCATCCATTGTGAGTATGCTTCTGGATGGAGATATATTGACAGCAGTTTCTTTAATTCAAAGAGAACACCCTATAACGGTAGCTAGTCCTTTTCTGACAGCTCTTGCTCATACGTTTACACAAACTGGCTCTTTCAGATGACTGGTTGCTGCTTTGGAGAGAGCAGCATCCTAAAAACGCACGAGCTCTTGATGAAGAAATGTGTAGAGACAAAGTGAAAAGTGTAGCAAGCTGGCACAAAGAGCAGGAAGGGTATGGCACCATGAGTCAGTGGTGGCTAGAAAGATAATCCTAAGGGTTGAATCTGTAGTCAAAGTAGAAGGGAGGAGATGTATCCAGAGTCAACTGTCTGATGAAATACTAGGATTGGCCACTCTGGTAAACATGTTTCTATAAATACTTTAACACCTATTGCTGCTCATAAGTAAAGGTGATGTCCATCACAAAGTACACTTCATGGAATAACAACATACTTTTTGGGGCTACACAAAATTATAGTTACTTTCCCCACCATACTTACTTTGCATATCTAGAAGTTGTCCCCACCCAGTGAGGAGTTTAGATACCCTTCCACATACACATAAGGCTAGCCAGGGTCTGACAGAACTGAGTGGGCCATAATCAGGGACACGAAGAGAGGGAGTCCTGGATGGGTGATGGAAATGCTGGCATATAGAAAAATTAGAAGAATTCTCCTTAACAACCCTAGGATATATGAGTATGAAATCAGAGAAGTTAGTAGAAATATAGAGGAATGTGGCAGGGGTGAGAGAATCTTATGATAGTGACAAATGTGGGCACATTCCCAAATGGTATAGAAACTCCATTTCTATGAGAAAAAGCGTCAGGAGCCAGGAACATTTGGTTGGATAGGGTGTATCATTGACTAGACTTAGAATTGCATGGTGGTTGCATTCATCAAAGGCTAGGTAAAGCTAAAGATGCTCATTCAAGATAAAAAACATAGAGGGAAAAGAACACCTGCCTATAAGGACTGTTTCTCTGAGCAAACATGAATGGAGCTAGGAAACAAATCCAGCAAGCCATGGAGACAAAATATGGATCCTTTTCACCTCTTCACTGTGGGGACAAGAGGCTCAAGCTCCAGCCACGTCGGCCTTCTTCTAGTAAAGAGCCAAGCCTGTTTCTACACCTGTCTGAGATGTGCAGGGTATGCAGGTTGCTATGTACATACAAGGTTCTGGGTGGAGGTTGGTTGGTTGAGCTAGTAGAAAATGTAAAAAGATAACCTACAGGAGAAATAGGCCTCACGAGTAGGAACTACCAGAAACTTAGAGCAACAAGGGGATAAATGAGCCCAGTCACATGCCTCTGAGGCTCTAACACTGTATGTGTAGCCCAGCTACAAGAGGCCTATGCAATGGCATATGGATATCCGGAATCCTAGACACTATTGTCCAAGCTTCTAAATCAGTTGTCCTCACCCTTCCTAATGCTATAGCCATGTAAATATAGTTCCTCATGTTATGGTGATCCCCCAATGATAAAATTATTTTATTGTTACTTCATAACATAATTATGCTACTGTTATAAATCAGAATATAAATATCTGTTATATAGGATATCTGATATGCAACCCCTGTGGGGGTCTCAACTCACAGATGGAAAGCCACTACTTTACAGAATTGCATGAAGCTTGCTGAGCTACAAACTTCATCTGGCCCAGCCTTCCCTAGCAACAATGAATATCTCCACATGTCATCCCGCTAAACAGCCATATTACAACTCATTCCAAGAAAGCTGATGTCATCTGACAGAAGTGACAAAAGTTTGATATTTAATATCTATGGGAATAATTGTACTGAGTCTCACATCATATTTATACTTTGTAGGCAAGAATGCTTTGAGCTCCTAACTTGCCATAGTGTGGTTGTATTCACTACATAAGATATAAGGAGAGCACAGGGTTCTTCACATTCTGTAGACCCCGCCTTCTTCAAGGATCTTTTCAGATGTCAGGCTCATAGTCCAGCCATGAATACTGGGATAAGCCAATAATCACTATCTGATTTCCCATGGTTCCTCACCAAAGGGAGACAATAGATGTGATGAGCTCAGACTAAGTATAGTACAGGGAAGGGAACAAACTGGAGATCTTCAGTGTGAGAGTGAGAGAGGGTTTGAAGAAGCAAGATGAGATAGGTTATGGACTAAATGTACATGTCCCTCTAACTCTTCTATTGGTATTCTATCCCCCAGTGTGATGGTATTTGGAGATGGGGCTTTTGAAGATGATTGTATCATGAGGGT
Source organism: Rhynchomys soricoides (assembly GCA_019843965.1). Lineage (NCBI taxonomy): Eukaryota > Metazoa > Chordata > Mammalia > Rodentia > Muridae > Rhynchomys > Rhynchomys soricoides. The sequence goes on along the minus strand of JADRCH010000055.1, from coordinate 2,856,221 downwards.
GGAACACTCATGAATGAGGTTAGTGCCCTGCCCAGAAAAGGATAAGACCAGACATGCATACTTTATTTCTTTGTCAATCACACAAGGACATAAAGAAAAATACCATGAATCGTGAAGTTTACCCTCACTGGGAACTAAGTATCCCAGCACCTTGATCTTCAAGATCTCAGCTTCCGGAAGTATCAGAAATATTCCTCCATAGTTTAAGTCACCCAGGCTATAGTATTTTGCTACAGTAGCCAAGCTGCTGAAGATAAGCATCAAGGAATGAGATGTCGGTCCCTTCCTGCAGTCTGGTAGCAAAGTACATGACATTTCTCACTGTGGAAGTGAGTGGCCTTCAGAGAAAGACATCAGAAGGACTTTATTTGGGGGGAGAGGGTACATTCATCTTCACAAAGCTCTCAGCTCCCTGCAATAGAGGCACTGGGTTTTCTGTTGCACCATCGTAAAAACTGATGCTATTTTAAGTTCCATTTTCTTGTCTGGGCAAAATAGAAAAGAGGCACACCTTTCTCTCCCAGTATTATAACTGGTTCCCCACAGCAAAAGTCACACTTGATACTCTACACCTTAAAATTAAGTTGACAGTTCCCTCTATTGAGCAGAAAGTTAGTGGTCATATAGACAAGAGCCTCTAATATTCTGAAGCAATTAATTTTGCAAAAGAGATTAAAAATGTTTCTGTGACTAAAGTGACAGGAACGAGGTGGTGGGGATAGCAAGGATGGCATTTTCCATCCAACAGCTTTCTTATTTGTGCAGTGTACTCCCGAGGGAGAGGAAATGACACATTGCCTCCAGGATCTCATCTCAACCTTCTGAATCTTCCCCAACTCTTATATTTGTGAAACAAATTGCTTTAAACATGTCAAAGACACTTGAGTTGAGTGTTAGCCAAATTTTAAAAATAAAGATGATTCACAAAGGCAGCACTTGTGTTTGTAGGCTTCAAGATACAATTTTGAAAAGACAAAAACCATAGCCAGATTGTTTAGGGTGTAGGCACAAGGTAATAACCCTTAGAAATTAAAAAGGAATTCCCCTCATACCTTATTTCTGCTAGATTTAATGATTACCCTGCATTGTGGGTGATCAGTCATCTCTGTTTGAGGGAATTAATAAGTTATCACTCACACAATGATTCCTCAGCCCCTGGGTATGGTCTGTGTTTTCAGGCTAAGCACCTCACTCCTATTAGTCAGTCAGTGTTCTTTCAGAGATGATGTCTCTTAAGGAAATAGTCTCCTCATACCTCCTTGTAGAGACATGGTGATCCCTTGGGTCAGATGATAAGGGAGGTATCCTTCCAAACTGTTCTTCTGAAAGACTAGAATTCATGTACTAGATAAAGTTCAAGAAATGTTATTTATCCTAAGAAATTTAGAGTCATATCCCTGACAGTTGAAAACAATGAAGGACATGAATGTGTAGAATAATTGAACAATGAATATGCATGCACATATGTAACAGTTTTGTTGTACAACATTTTGTTAATTTTCAGGCAAACTTCATTTTGCAGAAAATTTGTAAGAACAATGTGAAGTTCTGTTTTTATTCCAGAACCATCAGAGTCATTAACCTCTTATCCTGCCATCCCTGGATTTTAGCATTTTGTTTGTTTGCTTGGTTTTTGTTTTGTTTCAGACAAAGACATTCTCCTGCACAAGCATGGAGATAATGACATTACCGTGGGTGTCATTTAATTTCATTAGTTTCAAAACCCATTTGAGTTTCACCATTGTTTAATAATGTCCTTTACAGCATGGAGACCTGATCAAATCTACATAAGACATTTATGCCATGCTTTGTGTCTTGTTTATTTAATTGTCTTCAATTTGAAACCAATTCAGAATAGGTATATTGTGGTTTGAATGAGAAATGTCTCTCATAGGTCCAGACATTGGACACTCAGTCTCCAAGTGATGGAGCTGTTTGGGAAGGTTATTGGGGTGGGGGATGCAAGCTTCTTGGAGGAAGTATGTCACTGGAATGAACTTTGAGAGTTTAAAGCCTCACACTATTTCCAGTTTGTTCTCTCTGTTTCTTGTTTGCTGTTATGTTGTTTAAAATGTGATCTTTCAGTTTCCTGTTCTTAATATCATGATTTCTGCTGGATGCAATGCCTCCATCCTGCCATGTTGGACTCTTATCTCTCTATGAGCCAGATAAACTCTCTCTTCCTTAAGTTGCCTTTGGTCATGTGTTTTACCCCAGCAACAGAAAAGTTGCTAATATAAGCTGTGAAGTCTTCCAGAGACATTCATGACTTGATACCTGTGAGGATTACAAAGTGGAAAGTTTTTAGTATGCCTCTTGCCTTTCACTTTGAGGTTTTGAATGATATTGCCTCATGATTAAAATCGGGCCATACGCTATCCTTAGGATGATCACAGAAATAACACTGTATTATTCTCTGGTCATCATCTTAAATAATTTTCTATTGCTTTAAGAGAAACCCTTGTACCAAGAAAATATGTGTATTTGGCTTATAGTACTGAAGGTTTAGAAATTCAAGATAAGGCAGCTATACCTGATGAGGTCCACCTAATTGTTGAAGCCTCCACAGATCCTTGAGGCAGCATATGACATCTTAGGATGAGAGATATGCGTGCATGACAAGAGCCAATCTGGCTTTTATAACAAACCTAATCTTGGGATAACATGTGAGTGGATCAAATCATTTATGGTGGCAGAGCCCTCATAAGTCTAATCACTACTTGAAGGTCCCACCACTCCCATATTTTAATGCCTCACAGTGAGAACTAAAATTTAACATAGTGTGCGTGTTGGTGTGCATGGGTGGGTGAGTGTGTGTGTAGTTTCTAATTATAGAAGCATCCTACTTGGTGACACACAATTTTTTTTACAAGTCCCCTTACTGTGATGTGAGTTTTCATCATTTTATTAAGGCACTAGTACAGGTTGGGTACCTCAACTCAGGAAAGAGACTTAGAAATTAGCATCTACTAGATCCATTAGAAGTTCACTAAAGAGTACTATTATGACCAGCTCCATGGGAAAGAAGAAGGATCAAGGGGGAAGTTGGGCTGCCAGGCAGTGGCTGATTCCATGTGGATTTTCAGAAATGGGTTTTTGATTCCCTAAGATGAGCACAACAGGACTGGACTCTGTGCATATGTTGATGAGTTATTGGAGGTGAGTTTTGGCTAGAATAAAATTGCCAAGATGAGACAATTCTCATCAACTTCAATTGGCCCACCTATGACCATTTTCTGTCATTATTCTTAGAGGGGGGTAAGCCTCTGTCATTCCTGAAGTAAATTCTGGGCACAGATCACAGGGTCCAACACAGTGGTAGCTGGTGAGCTCATCCATTTAAAAGTGACTCTTTGTTCCCTATGTAATTAAAAAGTACTATACCAGAAAGCAAATTATTTCAATTACTTTATCAAGAACAATGAATGGGCATCAATATGAATTTTTGATATTTCCATTTTACTGAGTTACTTACATGTGTTATTATCCTTTCTTAAGTTGATATTGAATCCTAGATGCTGCCAGTTAGAAAGAATTCTAACTGGCCTCAATAGCCTTACTTCCTAATTTCATGACACACCATATTTCAGGCTTGTTTTGTGTTTCCCCTGCCCTACTCCCAGAGTTCTATCTCTTTATAGTAGAAAGCAGTATAGAGAGACCAATATATGAGCACTATATGCACTGGCTAGTAGTTTACCTCCTTCCAGAATTTCCCAATATATCACAGGCTACTGTGTGGTTTTTACTTCTGTGCCATGCTTGTGGCAAGTCCTGTTTCTTGCCCTCCATAATACTTTTCATTCTAAAAGCTTTTTCTGATTCATGGCCAGAAAGACTTACTATGGATAGCATTCAATAATAGTACACCTGAGAGTATTTTAAGTTTTCACAGTGATCCTGTTGCTCTTTATGTTCATGTTATCATTCTGTTGTTGCTATTGTCCAAAATTATCAGAAACATAGGACTCAGAACAGCAAAAATGTATTATTTTCATGTGAGGTATAATAATCATGCTAATTGTGTTTTCTATTGCTGATAAAGCACCATGACCAAAAACAGCATGGGAAAGAGAAGGATTGTTTGTTTTACATTTTCTGTCACAGCCCATTTTGGAGAAAAGTCAGGGCACAAACTCAAGCAGGAATCTGGAGGTAGGAACTGAAATAGAAGCCATGAAGAAATGTGGTGTAGTGGCTCAATCCTCCTGTCTTGTTCAATTTGCTTCTTTAGATACCTGTTCAAGAATGGCACCACCCACAGTGAGCTGGGCCCTTTCACATCAATTATAATCAAGAATATGCTCTATAGACTTGCCTACAGACAAACTGGTAGAGGCACTTTCTCGATTCAGGTTCCCTCTTCTTCGATATGACTAGGCTTGTGTCAAATTGACTAATAAACCAGTCAGCACAATATTTGTATGCATGAAGAATTACACCGATTCCTTCATAGCTAGTCTTTTCCCCTTGAGAAGGAACTATAGCAATCTGTAATGATTGCTGTATTCCAGTCAAGACACTGGGCCTCGAATCTGGAAATGTCTTGGAAAAGCAGAGTCCACATGAAGGGAATAAAGGTAACTTTTTCTGCATTTAATGTGATGAGCAGGATTTTGCTAAGGTACATTATTCCCTGAAGATATTAAGGCATTATTGCCTATGAACAAAACATGATGGTGGGAGTTTAGACAAAATTCCCTTATTGTGGCATTTTTGTCAAGTGAGTGGATGAGCAGACATGTCATTCATGGACTATCAAATCATCCTCTTCTTCTTGACATAAAAAAAAAAAATAAAACCTCATCAATGACTTTTATTCAAGCAGACCTTGGGCAAATCATTAGGTAAAAAGAGACCAAAGGAAATTAAGGTTTTAGGATGATATTCAGAACAATTGTAATCTTCCCAAGGCATCCCTCCACAAAGTTCTACTGGTCCAGTGTAAGATGCCACTGCTTATATGCATGATAATGATCTCTTCTATAGCTATGTTCTTTACAAAGACCAGTGTTAAACATTGTTCCTTGTATGATGTACTTAAAAATAAGCAATGAACAATTCTTGAAGTATCTCTGAACATCCATAGTAAGCAATTAAGTATCCATAAATATGCAAAAATCATCTGAAGGCTCTCTAAAGAAAGGGCTTCAATTATGATGTCAGCATCCTCAAATGCCAGGGATCTCCAGAGCCATTGCTGCCATCTTCATGCCTAGGGAGCAGTCATTGGAGTTGTATCTCATAGCTGATTCATCCTTCAGCTGGTAGCCATTGTACAAACTGAGATAGAGAGTCTGAGAGCTGCTGTGAAGTGATGTGAGGATCTTGTCAACATCATCTCTAGCATCAGATAAATGCCCCCAAAATGAACAGTGAGTGAGGACTACAGTACCCAAGAAACCTCCTAAGAAGGTGACATCAAATGTTCTGTCTCCTCCACCAGCCACACTTTCATCCAGCAGTTTCATTGTCCATGAGGTCCAAGGTCCATTACTAAAGAAACAGAATATTTGGGGCTAAAGAAATGGCTCAGAAATTAAGAGCACTTGCTGCTCTTCCATAGGAGCAAACTTTGGTTTTCAGCACCTACATTAGGCAGCGCACAGCCACCTGAAACCCCAACTTCAGAGGGTCTGGCACCCTCTCTTGGCTTCTGCTGGCAGCTCCATTCATGTGGCATACACACATCCATGTACAAACGTGTACTCACATGCACATATAAGTACAATTTAATTAAAATTAAAAATTAGGTAAAACCTTTTAAAAAAGAAACAGAAGGTTGATGAGCTATTCAGCGATGGACTACATCTTGGTTCTTAATTCTTGGACTTAACATCAGTTTTTCTTTTATTTTTTGAGACTATAATACAACATAATTTTCTACTTCCTTTTCTTTTCAAAAAACTTCCCATATACTCCTCCTTGCTACTACCAAAATCATACCCTCCTTTTTCATCAATTGTTGTTACATATATGTATGTATGTGTGTATTTCTAAATACATAAATACAATATATTCAGTCTGTATAATGTTACTTATGTGTACATGCTCATTCTTCTCTTCAGTTCCAAATATTTTTGACTATTATGTATTAAGAAACCAGTTGGTATACTCTTTCCTGGGTATGATAGTTTGAAAGAAAATGGCCTCTAAAGGACCATAGAGAAAGGTACTATCAGGAGATATGACCTTGGGGTAGGTGTGGCATTGTTTTAAGAGGCTATGACTGGAAGGTGAGCTTTGAGGTCTCAAAAACTCAAGACAGTTTTCTGCTGATCTGGATGTAGAACTCTCAGCTCCTTCTCTAGGACTACATTTGCCTGCACACTGCCATGCTTCCCACCATGATGATGATGGGCTAAACCTCTGACATTGTAAGCCAGCTCCAATGAAATGATTTCCTTTATAAGAGTTGCTAGAGTCATGGTGTCTATTTACAGCTATAAAACCCTAACTAAGACCCCAGGAAGACTATTTCTATAGCTCACAACATTCCTTAGTTGCTTGTAGTTCTTTGAGTAAGACTGAGGCCTGTGATCTTTTCCCTGTCCACATTAGCATGTCTGTTGATGTCATCCTTGTTTAACTCATGTTGTTTAGGTTATCATGTTGTTAACTTGTTTAGGTTATTAACTTGTTTAGGTTATCATGTTGTCAAGACTTTATTAGTGTAGCTTCTGACATTCCTAAGAAGACACGATTTCACAGCAAACTCCATGTTCCTTTGTCTTTACAATACTTCCATGCCCTCTTCCATAATGATCCCTGAACTTTAGGTGCAGGAATTATGTTGTAAATGTTTCACGTGCATTTGGGCTCCACAACACTGCTTTTTGTTTGGTTGTGGGTTTTGGTAATGGTCTTTGTCTGCTGGAAGGAGACATTTCCTTGGTGAGGGATGAGGGCTACACTTACCTCTGGGTATAAGCCTCCTTCTGCTGGCTTTTTCTATTGGGTGTGTTTTAACTGCATTTGGAGAGTTGTTAGTTATTGTCAAGGTATTCATGTCACTGCATTCTTACCATGCCATGGCAAGGATTTCTATAGGACTGATAGGTTTTAAAGAAGAGACAACGGCTTGATCTTTCATATTGTTTGTATTTTTGCAATGAAATCCAGCCACGTGATTTTCTTAGTTCTGGGTCTGCTGTGGAAAGAGAAGCTTTGGACCACAGTTGAGAATACGCTAACAACCTTTTCACAGGGGCCTCATGTCAGATATCCTGCATAACTGATATTTACATTATGATTCAAAACAGTAGCAAAATTACAGGTTGGAAATGGCTTAGGTGGAAGAAAGTCAGGAGTACAAAGAACTGGGCTGCTGGGAAAGAAAGATGTGTGTTCTGGACCAGGCATGGAGTAAAGGGGGTATATTTGAGAGCTGGAGAGGAAGTGTGGAAAGAAAGATAAGGCAGTCTTACCTGGCTAGATCCAGAAGGATGTACAGGATCTTCTTAAGTATGGAGGTTGGATGTGATGTGGGAGGGGCCTTTGGGCTAGGGGTAGGTAGAAGCCTAGAAGTAAGTTGTGATGTAATCAGAGGTGGCCAGACTAGGCACTGGATATGTGACCTACACTAGATCTAGGTGGTTGAGGAAGGTTCAAAAAGGGAATGATCAGGCAATCTCACTGGGATAGAACCTGGGAAAGGATGTGCATGATCTGACTGGGTGGAGAGGTGATTGTGGCATGAGAGAGTCCAATGAGTTGGGGACAGGCAAAGCGGGTCTGGACTAGACCCTGGAGAAGGATCTCTTAGCCTTTTAATGTTTATGTTTGTTCTACCCATAATTGGTCGAATCTGTGGCAGTGGAAACTCACTTAACACTTGCTTGTGTATATTGCACATACATATTGCATGCCAAAGATGAATAATTGTTGTCAACATTGGCAGTGATTTGTTCCTGTTCCTGTTGCTGTTGCCATAAAATATTAACAAGAATTGACTGTTTTGGCTAAAATGCCATAAGTTTGGCTTGCTTTATTCAGACAAGTTTATTTGCTAAGCCTTTGATGTTATTCTTGCTAGCTAATGGTCCTTCACCTTTTAACTCAGCCATTGTGACTTAAACTAAATGAGCTTTACTCTTGAGACCTACAAGCTACATTCTGCTCATACAGCAGATGCAGTGAGTCCTCTGCCACACCAATAAGTGGACCTTTGAACCCCCTATGGTTCATATATGAGAAAATTTCTTAGACATGGCTTGATAGTAGACTATCTAGGATATACCTGGGATGGGCATATCCATCCAAAGTTTACCTGTCTCTTGTATCCCTTGCATTTCTGGAGGCAAGAAATATGAGAATAAGTTTTGGTGGTTGAAATACCTGCCTACCAGCTTGGATGACATGAGAGGAAAGTCTATATATACAGTTTGGTGCATGCTCATGGAATCCAATAAGAGATAATGAATTAGACCCGTGTCACCAATACCCTCTCTTTTTTTCTGCATCTCTGCATCCTAAAAGATTGTAACATTTAACGGATATACAGAACCTCATGCCATGAACCCCTACCAGGGGATTGCTACAGGCTCCTCTACAGATACTGGCAATGTAGGTGAGCTTCTGGTCACAGCTTTAATGCCCCCCACCATCCAAGTGAGTTTCCGTATTGCTAATGCCTGCTTCCCTCCCAGCTATGAGAAACTGCTGTCATCTCATAGTATAACCAATGTGTCTAAATGGCCTTTCCTGCGGCTATAAACATTCAGTGTTCTCTCTAATGTCTCTTCTTTTGGCAGAACTTTCATTACTATTCTGCAGTGTCAGAATACAATTGGAGGTCAAGTGATGTTCACAGCAATTTCTATTGCCTTCCCGCCATCTTCACACAACAGTCTTAGTGATCGTTTTAAACAACTTAAGCCAACCTGGTATCTTTTTCTTGTAACTTTTTTGTTTTAATCAATCAGAATAAAATCTAAACAGAAGGCCCTCAGACCTCACTGCCCATATTTTCCTCTACTCTGACACACCGGCCTCCTCTAGTGCAGAGTACCTTCTTCACCCGGGCCATGGCACTCACAGCAACACTATTTTCCCTGATGTTTATATGGCTTGTTTCCTCCCCCTTTCCATGCCTCTATTCAAATGTCATACTTTATCAAGTTAGTGCCATGGTCCTTGTCAATCTTTGTCCCATTTGTCTATTTACTCTTTATTGGTTCATCTTTGACATAGCATACCTCCACCTATTTACTGTCTATTTACTGTCTATATATGACACACTCTATGACCCTATCTGTTGATGTTATCTTATTCTCAGCACCTAGAACCCTTCTGAGGTTTATTGTGTGCTTAGAACACATAGAACACAATAAATACATGTTACAGCTCAGTTGTAACCTATAATTGGCATTCTATAGACAGAAGAGACTACTCAGATAGTTATCAGATCACAGATCATAATTTTAATCTGAGTCTGTTTGAACCAGGATGGTGGATAGAGGAGCTGTCTCCATAGACTTAGTCACCTGTTTCCTGGCCCTTGCTTATCCATATATAAAATGAACAGAACACTTAAAGCAGATCTAAAGGGAGGTGAGGGTGTAGAGTGTGAAAGAGAACCTTCTTTAGATTTCAGCAGCAGAAGCTTTGTGGAACACAGGTCAGGGAACAATCAAATCCAAACAGGAGACATAGCAAATCCACCCAGGAATTAGCAATCAACCTTCACATCTGGAACTAGAGCCCCTGGACAAGAAGGTTTTGTCAAACTCTGGGGCTGTCAGTGGGAACAGGAGTTACCATGGGGCCAGCAAGTAAGAAAGGCAGACATAAGGGAAACTTAGCATCTTGCTCCAAAGTCAGAGAAAGGAGAGATGTGATGTACAAGCAGGAAGTAAAGGGGCCTGGAAATGTGGTTTCCTATGGAACCAAGCAGAGAGGTAGGGGGTGCAGGTGATGGATCTGGGAGCAGCCCAGTGACACCTGACAAGTAGTTTCTGTTCTTGCATAGACAGCAGGAACCCCTAATTCAAATTGTTCAAGACCTCTTCTTGTTCCTTAGAATCAAATCTACTCTGTACTGTTATGTTCTGTAAGCAACTTTGTTTAAACTGTAAGGCTTTTCTTTTTCTTTTCTTTTTTTAAACAAAAATAACATGCTTTCTTTCAAATGAGACATGGGTATGTTTAAGGTAATTTCCAGAAAACTAGCTTTTCATTTAGTAACTTTGCACTACATTTAACCACACCAAGTATTTGAAGCTGACTTACAATGCAATGTATAGGTCAATGCTTGCAGCTCCCTCCCTCACCAGTTCCAGGGTTCTAGGACCTGACTGTCTTCTCTATGGCTGTATGCTTAGTACCTGTGAGCACTGGGAACATTATAGGCACTTAAAATCTCCTTGATTAAAAACAACATGCTGACCAGGGGTAAGCTTTAGCTTTGTTGTCCTTGCTTAATACCAGCATCAATTTCAGACCAAGTGCCCACACTCTGCTCTGCTTCCCTTCAGAGCCAGCTGTGGTCACTCTGAAGACATTTACATGTGTCGCCTGTATGTTGCTTCCACGTCTACAATCTCATCTCTTCTGGTCACTCCATCCTGCAGGAATCTGTCTGAAACACAGTCTCACTGTGTTACCAGCAGCATGGAAAAAGGCACAGCTCCATTCCCTACCCTCTGTCCCCCTGACACCTGAGCAATGGCTCTCAACCTTCCAAATGCTACCCCAACCATAAAATTATTTTTGTTGCTACTTTATAACTGTAACTTTGCTACTGTTACGAATCCTAATTTAAGTATTTGTGTTTTCCAACGGTCTTAGAAGACCCCTCTGAAAGGGTCATTTGACACACAAAAGGGTCATATCCCACAGGTTGAGAACCACATAACGAGATATGGCTAAAGAATAAAAAGGTATGGGGTTCTCTTTATTCAGCTGAAACTAAGGTCCATACAGAGCTTTAACGGAGAGAAGAATTCCAGCATGAACGAGTAAGGATCAGAAAGGGAGTTGTTTTTATTATTATTATTATTATTATTATTATTATTATTATTATTAATTATTATTATTATTATTATTATTATTATTATTTACATTTCAAATGTCTTCCCCTTTCCAGGTCTCCCCTTCAGAAACCCCCTATCCCATCACCCTCCCTTTGCCTCTGTGACGATGCTCCCCTACCCACCCACCCATTCCTGTCTTCCCACCCTTCATTCCCCTACACTGGGACATCGAACACCCTCAGGCCCAAGGGCCTCTCATCCCACTGATGTCCAACAAGGCTCTCCTCTGCAACATATGTGGCCAGCATCATGGGTTGCTTCATGTGTATTCTTTGGTTGGTGGTTCAGTCCCCGGGAGCTCTAAGGGGTCTGGCCTGTTGACACTGTTGCTCCAGAAAGGGAGTTTATTAAAAGACATCTTTAACATAAATCCTAACAGGAATTAACAGAGAGGAGAATGCGTGGGGAAAGAAGAAGGAAGCAAAGCTAAATGTGGATGTGGGCTCCACATCCTATTTAAGTGCCTATAATGTTCCAAGTGCTCACAGGTATGAGGCACACAGCCATAGAAAAGGCAATCAGGCCCTGTAACCCTGGGACTGGTGAGTGAGCAAGCTGCAAGCACTGCAAGGGAGAGGTCCAGGTTTCATTTTGTGAACATTTCTCTTTTTTTGTAAATAATGCTGTAAAGAGTATTTACAAAGCGAATTGTCCAGACTTAGAAATGAGGGGGAGTGCGGAGAACTCCAGGTTGCAGATCACAAGCAAGCAGTTTATTTACTATGTTTGACATCCTTGTTTGAGATGTCTGTAGAAAAACAGACTACCTCTGTAGGCAATTTTTTGTTTCATCACTGATGCCTGAAATTTCTGGCCTTTTCAAGGGGAAAGAGCAGATTAGAAACCAGGACTCAGCGCTGTTCTTTTCTCCCAAGCTCCTCTTCCCATGTCATTACAATTCTCTCAACTTTCTATCCAGCCTCAATTAGAGCATAGAAGGTATTTCAACGCTTTGAGGAACCCCATTTCCAGCCTCTCCAAAGGATACAGCCCAATCACCTTGCACGTGGTCAAAGGTCCCCACAGTTCTTACCTTTTCAGGTCTGCCGCCTCCTTTGCCACAGAATCTCCATTTCCTTTCTTCCCCCCACATGCACCGTATTTTCGTTTGCCATGGGCTAGGAATACTTCTGTCCACTTTGTCTACTGTGTGAGCTTGCTTTCTTGGCAAAATATTTGACATAACCAGCTGGAAAGGAGAAGGATATGTGGCCTAGTGGTTCCAGAGGTTTCTGCCCATCACAATGGAGAGGGTATTGTTGGAGGGTACAGGCACATGTGTGCACATGCAAGAGGAAGCCAGAGGACGACCATGTTTGCACCCACACACATACAGGTAGGCTGGTGCTACGTCTTAGAAACTAAGTACTAAACCATCACATCTACCTTTATTATGCCCCAAGCCATTTCCTCTGGGACTTTTCTTAGATGTCCATGACATCATTAGCCTCTTCTGGGTTATCCCTGTCTTCCTCATGGCTCATTATCCCAGCAGGGTCTTGGAACCATGCTGGTTCAGGAGACATTTCACAAGATTATATCTTACATCAAAAGAAGCCTCAGTCACTTAGAAGACCTTGAAAAGAAAGTAAAATATAGTTAAGGAACCACCGTCTACCTCATATTAAGGTGAGGTCTCTCACAGCCTGGAGCTCACTAAGTAGCCCAGGTTGGCTGGTCAGTGAGCCCTGGGGGTCCACCTGTCTTTACCTCTGCAGCACAGGGATGACAATTATGCACCACTATGTGTGTTTTAAGTATGTTTTTAAGTGAGTTCTTGGGATTGAACTCATGTGCATATCACATACACCTTGCCAACTGATCTAAACTTCATCTGGTGCTGGGCAGAGTACTGGAAACTTGTCTATGCTAAGCATGTGTCCTAACACCAAGATGTACCCCCAAACTTTGAACAATGTGACTCCCTCCTCTTGGCTGTTACCACCCATGGATTTTGTACTTTATTAATTATTAGTTTCTGGTAGTAGTGTCTTGTCTTTATGATTGTTATCCTGGGATCTAACTACTACTTAAAGATCTATGACATCCTGGTCCCTCAGAACTCCTGAACGGTCTTGAGACTGTTAGAACGCAGTTCACTTCCCTTTACAAGGCTGCAGTATTCAGACTTCCAGTCTGGCACAGGTGTCATGCTGTCATAGTAAGACTTCTGGAGCCTGTTTGAGGATAGATTTATTATTTAAAATGTGAAAGATGTGTCTTGGGCAAAACAAACAAATTTGATGGGAAAATGAATTAGCTTCATGAAACTCACCTTTCTAGCTACAGACTGGATGTGTTCATGAGTTCTTTAGAGAACCCCCTTTTAGAAATGGGGTCTGCAGGGAGGTGGAGGAAATGTGCTTGTATATGAATGGAAACCAGGTCTGAAAGGGGAAAAAGAGGGGACTATGAATCTGTGGTTCATGTGCAGGTTGTTTGCAATGGATTGCTGGCTCGAGGCAGGCACCACATTCCAGAATTTCCACAGTCCCTGCAATGTTCTTCAAGGGTGAGATCCAGCCAAGTCCCAGTGACATTTATGGGGCCATACTTAGTGCGAAGCATTGAGGTATTTTACAGGTTTTCTACAGATGGTAAGAACACGTCATAGTTCAGTTTAATAGGAGAAATGGATGTTTAAGTAGACATCAAAGAAATAAGTTTTTTCTTGGACTTTTCTCATAGTTAAAAAAGACTCATATGGCTAAGCATTTACATTCACCAAATCCAGCATAATAGAGCAGTCTTAGTTGTGGCATGTCAGAGAGATAGCTAGAGTGTGTGTGCCCTGAGTTGCTGACTTCATTCCCAGCATTAGAGAGCCCAGTGATTGACAGGTGTTTTCTTGCCTCAGTGAAAATCTGCACAAAAAAAAAAAATGCATGTGTGATATAAAAATATAATGGGGATTTTATTTGGGGCTAGAGGAAAACAGAGGGGTATGGGAGAAAAATCAAGTGTGGGTAATGATTTAGATTGGATGGATAAGATATGGTGGTGGATATGGCCAAAGTGCACAATGTAATATGAAATGCAATGAACTCCATTCTTTGCTGCCTTGTGGGAAACAAATATATTTACTAACAAAAGAAGTACAAAGGAAGCCAATACTTCAAACAGATGCTCATTTGTAGATGTCTTCAAAAGACAGCACCAATTCGAAATGGGTGGGAAAGAGTGCAATTGATAATTATAACCCCTGCTTCTGTTCAGTAGTATAGCTGTGAACAACAGCAACAACTAAAACAAAATAGTATCGATAAATACAAAATGAAGATTATTACTGGATCCTCTGTTTCTTGTTTCTCTTTTTCTTGCTCTCATTTTCCAGTAACATAAAGTTGTGCTGTTTCAAAGAGAAGAATGTCTACGGGGGCACTCTACCCTGCTAGGAAACATATGCATGGGAATCACCTGTGTAGAGCTGTGTTTCATACCTAGGCCTGACCATTGACAGCCATGCGTGTTGATGGATGGGTGCTCCAAGTTTGGCCTGATGATGGTCTCTAGAATGTGCTTGCTCCTGAGGGTGAGAAGGGCTATTTAGTGCGATGAAATACTACCCTGCCACAACTTCCTCCCTCACAATTCAATCATGGAAAATCCTTCCCCAGCGCTGTCACTGAAATCATTACACTCAGAATTAAACATGGTGTAATGGAGCCGCTGACAAGACCCTGAGGTCCTATTGACATGCCAGGTCTCACATTAATAATCAGCTTTTTTGTGTAGTGGAAAGGAAAAGACCTGCAAATTGGGGGTTGTTTGTTTGCCTCCCTTTGGAAGTCATGTAATCACTGCCTGTTCCTGATGCTTTTACAAATGTTGATTTGTAACCATGTGACTTACCAGGTCAATAGGGCCGCTCAACCTTCTCCCTTCTGTGCCTAACCTTACTTTAAAACCCAAACCAACTGCATCATCCCAAACCTCCCTCCAGAGCCTTGCTCTCTACTAACTCCTCCTTCTCATCTCTTTGATTCATACTGCTGGCTCACACATCTGTTATCCACCACCACACATTGGCATTTTGTCCTTTCCTTCATATTTCTTCTGGTTTCACAGGTTGGTTATTCCTTTTGCTTCTTCCATATTCCCTAGTTCTTTCTAGCATCTTCTACCTGTTCCATGAAGGTTATGAAAATGTAGAACAATGAGAACAGCCTTTACAGTGAATGACAGTGGCCCAATCTTTATTTCTCCCTACCTAGTTAAAGATATCCATGCCTGACTATGGATGGGCCCACTGATGCACAGACTGGGTGCAGGCACTCATAGCTGTTGTGATTTAGTGATTGAATGGCTATATCTTGGCCTCCCCAAAAATGACATTGTGAAACTTTCTCCTTTTTTCTATCTCGCAAATTCTTTCTGTCCTTTCTTGCACAGTGCTCTCTGAACCTTGAAGGAAGTGATATAAGTGACTTGTCTGAAGTTAAGCACATATCTATCACTTGTTCTTAGCCCGTACCTCGTTCATTCATGAATCTCCATATTAAACACTGTATTCACTGAAAAGAAAGACTTCTCAGATTAAGGCTGAGAGCAATACATATCTATGAGTAAACGCATAAATATTTAAAAGAGAAGGTTGGCATTATGGCAATTTAGATCTACAACAACATTCAGTTCTCCACTACGGCTCATAATTTTCCTCACCATGTGTTTTCAACCAGGTTTATAAGCATAGATTCCCCCACACACACCATGGAGTGTGTCTTGAATTCAATCAGAAGGAAGTTGGTTACCCTCATGATAGTTGTACCACTATAGCAGAAGTGGGTACTTCTTGCCTGGCAGGTTTGTCTCATAGATCATAGATTTCAAAGCCCTTTAAAATGCCATATATTTCAAATCTAGACTGGAATTTGGTGGCATCAGCTTCTGGAAGCACTGAAGTAATTGAATTGCCAATCACATCTACCTCAAGAGATTGCCTTTAATATCTACCCTAGGTCCAGAGACAGTGATGGTGTCTCTGGAGAGCAGCAAGACCTATGGAGAGGAGGGACCTTCACTCCACAGTCCCAGCATGCACAGGGAAGAGGGTTGCACAGGAAAATAAAGGCAAGAGGGGAACAAGAGGAGGCAGACAAGAGTGACTTGGAATAAACACACTCTTGAGGGTAGATTGATACAAGAACTCCTTGGAGGCAGAGCCAGTGTATTCCCAAGAGCATCCCGTTTAGACAAAATCTGCAATGCTCAGATTGTATTCTTGGCAAAGAACCATATATGAGTCTTTATTGAATTATGATCAGTGTATGTGCTACTTGTACTGAACTGTGATTAACTGATACTCCTGACACAGAAATCCTTCTCCCTCAGATAACATCTCCTAAATAAATCACTGTTTTCAGTAAAATTAAGCAACCTTATAGAATTACACAGCAGTAACCGAGGCAACTACTTCCTTTTGCGTGCTTGCATATATTCCTATCTAAGGACTCTGTTCAGACTCTGGTTACTAGACAGGCCGAGGTTAGCAGTGTTTGTGGAATTTCCTATATGTAGCCTATATACAATCAAAGTGAATAAACTTGGCTTTTGAAGATTTCTATCTGATTACAACCAAAATAATTTACAAACTTTAGAATTGCATCTCTTTACAAGGCAAGAAAAGCAAGATTTGTTCTACTTTAAAATGGCTATGAAGTTGGTCTTTCCTGCAAATTATACAGTAAATTAAATTATAAGGACAGGGGTTAAAGAATTATGTGAGGTTAACTTTCTATTTATAGCTTAGAAAATCAGAGGAAATTTAGTTTTGAGGTTAAAGACTATGCAATAAGAATTTGACCCAAAAAGGAAGTAATAAGAGAAAATAGCATATGCATTAAGATAGCTTATGCATAAACTATGATGAGGCTGGAAATACTACAAAATGACCTCCTATTTAATCTTTAGTTAAAATAACAGTTTAAGATTTTAAGGTATTTGCTATACATGATTAATTATGCACAAAGGATTTTACATAGACCTATTTCTGGTTGTATAAGCCCAGGATCCTAGTTACTCAAGAGACATTAACGCGGGACTATTTGCAAGCTCGAGGCTATTCTGGGCTATAAATCAAATTCAAGAGTATTCTAAGAGACTCAGTGAGATCCTACCAAAAAAACAAAACAAAACAAAATAACAACAACAAAAACCAGCCAAACATATAAACAAACAGAAAATAAGCAACACCCAGTGGGATGTTGCTCAGTATAAAGCATTTTAGTGCATTATTTCATTTTGTCTTCCTGTGAACTCGTTATTATTACCATTGCTATTATCCCCACTTTAGATGGAGATAAAGACAAGAGAAAAAGAATTTTTATCTTGTAAGCATGGAGGTTGCCAGGGTGAAAAGCAGCAGAGCTAAGAGTCAAACTTAGCTCACTTCCCAGGAGAACCTCAACTCTGAACCATAGCCTGTGGCACCCATGGGTTGGCAGAGAACACTTGCTTGTATTGAATGTCCAAAAGTCTGCATACGAATAGCCTGGAGAATAAACCCATTACAGGTGGCAGCAAGCCAAATAACAATGAATTTAAAATAAACGAAAAATGCTGACCTCTGCCCCCTAAAAACAACACTGTATAGTAGTAGTCCTCCCTTTTTTAAGGTTTTATTAAAAACAATTATAATTTTTTTACTGTAAATTTCAGGGCCTGATAGCACAAGGTACTGTATCAGCTGTGTTTTACATTAAAATTGATATTTCTTCATCGTTGATTCTAGCCAACGGTGTGATTTAAATATAATTTGTCTTCTCCCAAACACATGTTAAAATTTAATCTCCATTATGAGATACTACAAGAGTTGAAACCTACCCTGAGAGTGGGAACCTTTGGGAGCAGCCAGGATTGGACAGGGTCATCAAGGACTACCCTTAAGATTAAACACTACTGACTTCATAACAAAAGAGAAAGAACATCCTTGTGAAGGTCCAATTCAGGATTCTGCAGCAAGAAGTCATTGGTGTGCCCCCCCCAAAAAAACCGTCTTTTCTTTGTAAGTAAATTAGTCTGAACTATTATATGATCAGCAACAGAAAACAGGTTGAACTATGAACCAACAAAAAATCTTCCCAAGAAGTGTTATCTTTGTAAATATTTTAGTAGTCGTGGTAAATCTGAGCCCTGAATAAATTAAGAAAATCAGCTACATCCCTTGGCAGCAGAAGTGAAATTCATAGCCACTCAAAAACTACAGATCTAATAGCATTTTCTTCCTTCTGCCACAAGATTAGACTTAGAACAGAGATATGCGAAACCTTCTCATCCCTGTTCCTTCCTTTGCCTGATAGGTCGCTACCCTCAGGAGAACAAGGGCACCTACATCCCAGTGCCTGTAGTGAAGGAGCTGCAAAGCGGAAAGTGGGGGGCCAAGGTTATCATGAATGACGACAGGTCTGTACGGCTTTCCATCCAGTCTTCCCCCGAATGCATTGTGGGGAAATTCCGCATGTATGTTGCAGTCTGGACTCCCTATGGCATCCTGCGTACTCCAAGAGACCCAGAAACAGACACATACATTCTCTTCAATCCTTGGTGTAAAGGTAAGGGGCAAGTATTCCATTTTCTCATCTTACAAAGTTCCCACAATTCCAAAGCTTCTCCTAGGAAGGAGTAAAAGGGTTTTTCCAAAGAACATGTCTCTTTCTAACACTGTTAGAACAAAGTCCACCGTAGCAGAGAATGCATAGTGGCAAGGCGTAGCGCTCGCGCTCGCGCAGTCAGGAAGTGAAGAGAGAAGCGCTCTAGTGCTCAGTTGAGGTGGAGTTCTTTTGCCGCTTTATTCGGTTTTGGATCTCCCTCAGGGGATAATGACACCTCATCTAAGGTGAGGTTAAACTTCTCTGGAAATGTCTTTTAATGATTCTAAATCCAGGCACGTTGGATTAATAATCACCCTGACATACGCTGTTTTCTCAAGATTCAAAGTGAGAGATATGCAAAGTTTATCCTCAGTATAAGTGAACTGAATGCCGCTACACACTTATCTCAGGAATTAATTAAAGATTGCCTAAAATTGCAAAATGATTTCCTTATGGACCTGTGGTATCATCTCAGTATATTATTTGTTCTGTAAGCAAAAAATTGACTTATTAAACTCAACATTCAAAACTAATAGACCCCAAGACTCTACTTAAAAAAACAAAACAAACTTTCAACTATGTAAACAGTAGGACTTGTATCCTAGTTCAGGATCAGAATGTCTAAAGGGACCCCACATAATTGTGTATGCTCATGGTAGGTCTACATTTTACAAAACACTGTCCTGCAAATACAGACACGTAACTATAACTATATTTTAACATTCTATTGCTTAATTTCTAATGTTATTTTGAATTATTTTCATATGCTGCTGAAGCTTAACCTAGTTATATTGACATTACTCAGTTGGGTTCAGTGAGCTGCCTATTAAGTCAATTTAAAACCTCAAACCACACAGGATTTTCTCCCCTTCTTCGTTTCTCCCATTCCAGGCCCCCCTGTTGTTCTCATCCACAATGTGGACTGGGAGGACCATTTTATTGCTAGATCTGTGGCAATGGGTCAGTTTGATATCTAAGAGCTGAGGGCAGGAGAGTGCTCCTATCAGACTCTTGGAGTTGGACTTACCACTCTCCAAACATCTTCCAAACATGAATCTGTGCTATTTTGATTTTGTATAACCCTTTGAGAAAATTCCTTTGGATCTGGATTTTCTGATGTAGCTATAGACAACAGCAAAGCAGCAGTGTTTTCTACTTCTGCTAAACATATACCCAGATCTCTGTCCTTTGGCTTAATTCTTCCTATGATCTTAGCACATGGAACTGAGCTGATCCTGCACCCCCACCCACCAATTCTCATCATCACCTACACAATACTTTTTCTATAATACAAGACCCATATTCAAGGTTGATGAGAGTAAGAGATGTCATTTGGGCCATGTGTAGCTCAAAGATGTAATCTTGTTTATAGAAATCGCATCAATTATATATTAGCTATTTAGCAGCTGGGACATGGTATGCTATTTGCAGAAATGGGGAACAGAGGTGCTGAGCAAAGGGCTGAAAGTGAATTGGAAATAATAGCAGAAATGACCAGCAAGTGTGTGAATCTAGAAAGGAGACTCAGAGTCCGTTTGAGGGTTTTATAGGCTTAGAGAAGACACACTGTCAAGGGAGGAAAGGAAGTATAGTACAGCATCGTAGAGTCAGCATTTAAGAGTCCACCACAGAAATTGGTAAAGATAAATGAAACTGAAGAAACATGCAGAGGGGCTAAGAAATTCCTATTTTAAAAAACCCACATTTATAAAATTAATCAGGGGGTTGTGACTGTAAAAGATAGTCATGAGCTTCATGTAACTATCCAGGATATTTAAGGAATGACACAATTTATCCAAGTTTAATTTATTCACAGCTTTATGGATTATGTCATCTATGTACTATGTGGTCACTCCTCTTGAGAGAAAAATAATCTCGTGGTTTAGCCTGACATAGTGATTTTCCAGAGGAGCCATGCAGGAGGTAGAGGCCTTGCGATTTTTAACTGCCTGCTCTTTCTCTTGGTCTGCTCTTGTACGCATGATAAAGAGCTTTTAGATACTTGCATTCAGAATGTCTCTTAGTGACAGTGTGTCCTGTGCCCTAAATCCCAAATATCTTCAAGTGACTCCTGAAGCCATAGTTGAGAAACACTGGCTCTAGAGAGAAATCAGCCTGGACAGGATTGGGCAATGAGGTGAAGGGTCTGAGAAAGGTGGCCTAGAGATCTCAGGGATTGGTGAGTATGGCACTTGCGTGCTTGTAGATGCTAATGCATTAGCAGGGGATTCACTGAGACACTAGAAAGTGGGTCATAAAAGGGATGGACCTTGGTGCAAGTGGAAAAAATAACTGAGAAGATAAAACTGGAAACAGAGTCAGGTAGAGCAAGGTGCTGGAAATAGGGCGTTCCCAATGTGGCAGGGAGGTGACTAATGTGACAATTTACACTAGGTTGAAAAATTGCAGCAGCACACGCCACATTTGAGAGAAAATATTCAGCTGTGCTCCTGGGGGCACTTCTGGCTGCTTCACATTCATAGGCAATTTATCCTACTTAATCACCAAATCATTAATGGGGATCGATAGCAACAGCAGTCTGGTAGGGCCAGGGGTGGATGCAGGGAGAATTGCTGCAGTGTTTTAAGCTAATGTTGCTAACAGAGCTTGAAGTCTGTTCTAACAGGGAACTCTTCCCTGGAGGGTTGGACTCAGAACTGTTCCCATAAAAGCAATAGGAGTGAGTTGGGCACTTATTGTGAATTTATCTTGTCTGACCACTGAGAAACTATGAATTATTGAATGCATTTCACTATTTAAATGTCAAATGTTCCATTTTAGTACTGTGATATTACTGTCAATGAGTGAGTTCTGAAAGATTTAGATTTCTAGTGATTTTGTCTAATACCCTGGGTCAGTATTTAGTGTTTATTTGGGCCGTATCTGTATTTGTGTATTGACTGTACATTTCAGAGAGGTCTCTCCTCTTGATAACTTATCCCCATCCCTGATTTTCCCTTATCTAATTTAACCTCACATTCCCAGCATCCCACACAGCGCCTGGATACATAGCTAATGCTTCATAAATGTTTATAGCCTTTATTTAATAACTCCAAGTAAACAAATGTAGGTTCACCAAATCATATCACCACCACAGATCAGACATAAATGTAATCTCAGACCTTACCATATTGGAAAGAGAAAAAGAAAAACACATGGGGAGTGAGCTGCATGTCTGAATAATATATATAATATATATGTAGATTCCTTTATCAGTACCCAGTACCAAGTTAACTTCTAGGATTCTCGCCTTACTCATTCCACAAATTTACATTTCCTTTAAAGCAAGTAAATTGAATTAATTTAGAGTAAAGAAAGTAATGTTTGTCATTTATTGTATGTTTTTGATAGAAATTAATAAATATGGCCAGCCTGTATTTTATTATTAAATCTGCCTTTCAACTATTTGCTTAGTAATTGCACATGGTCCTTAAGACCCTTTGGTACAGAACAGACTGGGATTCTCAGAGGAACAATGACAAATAGCCCCTGCTCATAGAGGCCCTTGAGCCTACATTCAGAATTCAGGCCAGAGCCATTTATCCATCAATCTACAGATGTAGATAGTATGTCTTGCCCGTGGTCATGGCAACACAATAACCTATGTAAGAAACAACAGTGTTGCTTATTAATTTGCAGATATTAAGGGCTCAGTGCTTAATTCAGCACTAGGGACTAGCACTAAGAATGACAGAACTTTGCCCTTGTTGAGATACTAACAGGATTTTACAAATGAGGTGTCAACAAAATCTAATTACAATTGTAAAAAAAAAAATAGTGCCAGAATAAGTCATGACCAGACAAGAGCATAAAACAGGGTCCTCTGACCAAGTTGGAGCTGAAGACAGAGCAACTAGTGGTTTGTACCTTACTCAACCCTGAGAACACCAACACACAATAGCATGTCAGTTACCCGTCAGCTCTCAATATATTATAATGCTGTGTTTGTCTAGACTCAAAAACCCACAAAGCGGGCACAGATTATGGCCCATGGAAGGACAAATAAACTCCAGCTCTGCATGGCAATTGCAGCAGGACCTGTGGGCAAAATGCTGGAACATGCATATAGCTTCAGTTCTCTGAGGCTTCAAACTCTACTTTGGTTATAGAAAGTCCCTCCCTTCCTTCCTTTCTTCCTTCCTTTCCTTTCCTTTCCTTCCCTTTCCTTCTTCTTTGCTTCTTTTCTTTCTTTTTTGTTTTTATTCTTCTCTCATACACTACATCCTGACCACAGCCTCCTCCCAGCTAACTCCCACCTCCTGTCTCCCAGATCCAATGCTCATCTGTTTCCCCTCAGAAAAGACCTGGTCTCTCAATGATATCAACCAACACAGTATAACAAGATACAATTAAGACAAACCCTCATATCAAGACTGGATGAGGCAACCCAAAAGGAGAAATAGGGTCTTATGAGCAAGCAAAAGAGTCAGAGACACCTCCACCCCCACTGTTAGGAGCCCAACAAAACCCCCAATCTAAACAATCACAGTATGTATGCAGAGGATCTAGCACAGAGTCTTGCAGGCTCTGTGATTGCTGCTTCAGTCTCTGTGAGCCTCTATGAGCCCTGTTCAGAATTAATGAGGTAAGGAAGATAGCTAAGTCACTCATTTCACCATCTAAATCATAATTCTTTCTATACCAAGTGAGCATCATTCCAAGTGATACTGAAATCAGAAGAGACTCCAGGCAGCTCACAGGGACATTTCTACAAGATGGTTCTGGAAGGTAGGAGGATGAAAGACTCTAATCTAGAGTCATATTCATGCATGTGGTTTGTGTTTACTTCTATGGGATAATTTTCATACTCTTCAAAGTACGTCCATAGGTTATATCTTCCTAGCACGTGTGTTTTGAAAAAAATGTGACCTTTGGCTGGGTGTGGTGATGTACAAGGCTAATCCCAGCATGAGGCTGAGATGATACAGAGTTACTAGTTGAGGGCCAGCCTGGGCTACATGATGAACTTTTTTTCTCTCAAAAGAGGAAGGAGAGACAAAGTGGGGGTGGAAGAAAAAATAGAGAGGGAAATAAAAAAGAAGAGAATTGGAAGGGAAAAGACCTTAGGGGAAGAGGAAGGGAGAGAAGGGTAGGGTCACTCTCATTCACCTGAAGCTCAGAATTGGAGCTCAGGGAGTATCTGCCATCTGAATTGATGAACACCACACTAAGAGGCCAGGATCAAATTGTGATGCTCATATTTCAAAAAGAAACAGGTCACCTGAATTGGTTAAGGTCATGTAGAAAATTAGGAAACAAACTGGGACAAACACTGGGTGTCTGGATCCATTTTTAGCAACTGTTGTATTTTCAAGACAGAAGCCATTTATTGGGCTGGTTACATTTTTGTCAACTTGACACTAACTAAAGTCATCAGATTTGATTGTGAGCATGTGGGGGGACATTTTCTTGAATAATGATGGATGTGAAAGGGCTCAGCCCACTTGGACAGTACCACGGCTATGCAGGTAGTTGTAGGCTATATAAGAAAGCAGGCTGTGCAAGCCGTGGGGAGCAAGCCAGCAAGCAATGTTCCTCTATGATCAGCTTCAGCTCCAGCCTCTAGGTTTCTGCCTTGAGTTCCCTGAGTAGAAGGCTGGAAGAGAAACTAAACCATTTCCCCCCACAAGTTGTTTTGGTCACAGTGTTTATCATAATAGAAAGTAAACTAGACTGTGTATCTAGAGAAACGTTTAGATGGCTAGCAGGCACCATTTTGTGCAACCATTTGTCAATATTGGAAAGTCATACAAACACACAGAAGGAAATGAGGTTGATAGCTGTAAGATCAGATGAAAACTCTCCTTTAGGAGAAAAGGAAAAGGAAATTAAAGCATGCCAGTACAAGTACAGGTTGCCTCAGAAGAAACAGCTAAGCAAAGAATCCCTGACATTTTCTTTGTAGAATTGCTTCATGAATAATAGTTTACTTTCTGAAGGCACATAAACTAAAAAGTCCTCAACCAGCCAAACCAACAAAGTAGCACACACCAAATAAACTCACAAGCTGGTACATGCTATAGTATTAGGCATCATGTTTCAAGAGAACAATAGTGGCCCAGTCACTAAAGGCCCTCTAGTGTCTCATTGGTCCCCTTCTATACTGGAGTTAACAGATACAAGGCAAAGAACTCCTGAATAGCTACAGTAGACTATCAAAATAGAAGTGGTTTGGGACCTTCCAGAATAAAACGACCAGATTCTGGAAATGACTTTCTTTATGATTCCGGTGTGTTCCACTGTCGGAAGCAAAAAGTTATCTCTAGCATGCCTGCAGGGCACACAGCCAGCAGGTTGATCCCTCTTCTCATTTGCCTCAACTTTCACAAAAAAGGAATGCCAAGCAATGAAAGGGAGGTCAGTCAAAGGCGTTCTGACCCTTCTTGTGAATCTATGCCTTCTCTGAAAGAGTGACTGATATCTTTTGGCTTTTTGAAGGGCTGGAGACATCATTATTCCTAAAGGATTAGAAGCAAGACCAACCCTTGATGGAAATGGCTTTCTACCACCAGGATGATTTCTTTGATCCTTAGCTATTGTCTTGCTAAACCCATACTCTTAGTGGCATTAGACATGGGACCTGCTTTAACTTTAAAAGAGTGTGTAAATACCAGGAGTTTTTCAGCCTACACACTGATGAATGGCCTCCTTCTCCCAAAGGGGCTATATAGATACTAACATCAATGGGCTTGGCATTTGTCCTTATATGTCTGTTTTAAAGTCTTCCATATTCTGTATGAGAGGCCAGGGGTAATGTCCAAAGGGATGCCTGAAATCAGGCTTATATGTGAGTCTTAAATTTTTTGCAGCCCACAATTTTCTTTTATTTTTTAACTACCTCAAAATTCTCAGCAAAGGAACGGTAAAATAAATGAGGTCGTCATTCTTTACTGCTGCCACATGTACATTGTTAGTCACCCAAGAAGGGTGGGTATTTACAGGGCATTCTGAGGTGTCCTGCAACAGATCTGCTAGGGAAGACAAATGGAGAGACTGTGTCACATCTGCCAGTGGCACCTTGTATAATCTGTTTACCTCCAAGTTTAATCTCAGTGACTGTCCTTTGCCAAAGGTTACTGAGAACCCAGTTCTTAGTAGACCCAAGATAGTATTTGATTCTATTAACCATCTACGCCTAGCTTCCCCCCTCTATGTCCTCACCCAAAGCTCCCTTACCAGCCATCACAGCCATCAAGCAGTCCAAACTGTGGGGCTTCTAGAACAAAGATTAGTTATTAGTTTGTTTGCCTTATGCAGTGTCCACTTGGCTAAGCAGAAATCCAATTTCCCTTGGAACTGATAAAACTCATCCCCCTTCTGAAACCAATCCCAAATATCAAAACACACAAAAACAACCACCTATAGCCAAATATCTAAATATAAACACGATCGCATTTTCCTCTTTTTATTATCCTTTCTGAAAAGTAAGTTTGGGAAGTTTCCATAGTGATGTACCTTTTTTTTTCCATTTGGAACAACTGCATTTTAAAGGGACAGAACCGAATAAAAGAGGAGACATAAAGTGCAGCTTTCTACCCTTAATCTTCTTTTAAAATCATAAATAAATTTAAAATTAAAATTGGGGTTTCCCATTCCTCGCCTGGTTGAGGATTCATGATTATGCCTGCCTGGTTTGAGGTAAGATTTAAGTCAGGGTATCCTGGTGTGGGTTATAGAACTCTGCCTGTTCACAGATCTCAGATTTATAACATCCCATCGATAGTAACTTACAGCACAATGGTAAATTCTTATTTTCTTGGACCTTTCTCACAATCTAAACTAAAGACATTGTCTTTATATCTCAAATCTGCAACAAGCATTTACTCATTTCCTACTGTGTGTGTGTACTCTCTTTACCATGGTGCTAAGTGCCAGGGACCTTACCATGGTGCTGAGTGCTACATTGGTGATATATGAGACAGTGAACAATCAAATCCTTGTTTCAAATCTCACTAGCATTGTGGCCTTAGGAAACTCACTTGCCTGGCCCCTGCTTCAGCTTCCTTGTGTGACAATGAATCTAATGTAGTATCATTCTCATCATACCAATCTTCATGAGTTTCAATGAGTTAATTGGGGTAGAGTTGGTAGTTTCTTGTGCGTTTTGGAAGGGGTGATTTCCTATGTGGCCTAATCTTAGCCTCAAATTAACAATCCTCCTGCTTCAACCTCCTGAATATTGGGGTTATACAGAATGTTGAAATTTTGTGGCAGATACTAAATATATATTTGTTTGGTAAATGATCAACTCTGCAGTGAGTGAAGGGCCATCTTCAAGAAGTAGAAAAAAAGTTCCTCTAACACCATTGAAAAATAAGAAATCAAGGCTTAATCCAGCCTGTTCTGGAAATGACACAAGAAAGCTTAAGTTCTAGTCATATGACAGGTAATGAAGAGATGAAGACATTGATAATTGCAGCCTTATTGCTCTTAAAGAGAAATTAATACATCTAAGTTGGGTGTAAAATGGGCAGGGGGTACAGGCCTATAATGTCAGTACTTGAGAGACTATAGCAGTAGGATGTTGAGTTTATACCAGACTACATAGTAAGACCCTGTCTCTAAAATCGAGAAAAAGTAGTTGGACTTTTTAACCACTTAATAAATATATTGCATTTAGCTTAATACATAGATTTGTTTTAATAAATAAATAATAAATACAATAAATTTATTTTAATAAATAGATTGGATTTAGTTTTACTTAAATACAAATACGTTTTTAAAAATCACTTTCTCTGATAATGCAAGTTTTACAGAAACACAAAATAGATCTGAGGAGACGGCTCAGTGGGTAAAGTACTTGTCGTGCAAGTATGAGTTACTGAGGTTCAGATCTCTAGCACCCTATCAATGCTGGATAGGTGTCAGACTACTTGCAATCCAAGCACAAGCAGGTGAGCCAGATGAACTGAATCTGTAAACTCTGGATCCAAGCGAGAGACTCTGATTCAATGAATAAGGTGGAGAGCAACAGAAGGCACTGGATATCAATCTGTGCCTTCACACTTATGTGTGCCCCAACACAAATGCACATACATGTACACACATACACATATCATATGCCCCCCCAAAAAAGAAAGAAAAAGAATCAGTACCTAAAATGAACTCATATATTTATAGGTCATTTATAGGTTTAATATTTTGATGTATTTCCACCCATTTAATACATTTTAATGGTTTTCATTTTAATTGACAATTAATGCAATATAAAGTGCTTTAGAATACACATAATTCACACAGATGACAAAAAGCAAACAGTCATTTTCCAATCCTAGAGACTGTCCAGAGAAAAACAACTGTATATATATTCCAGATATTTTTTCTAAGACAGGGTTTCTCTATGTAGCCCTGGTTGTCCTGGAACTCACTCTGTAGACCAGACTTGCCTCAAACTCAGAAATCCAGCTGTCTGCCTCTGCCTCTGCCTCTGCCTCTGCCTCTGCCTCTGCCTCTGC
>JADRCH010000055.1:2816556-2828134 GCA_019843965.1 Rhynchomys soricoides | reverse complement strand
TCTGCCTCTGCCTCTGCCTCTGCCTCTGCCTCTGCCTCTGCCTCTGCCTCTGCCTCTGCCTCTGCCTCTGCCTCTGCCTCTGCCTCTGCCTCTGCCTCTGCCTCCCTAGAGTTGGGATTAAAGGTGTGTGATTCATCTCTTCTTTCACAGCTATGAAGACACTCATTGTTGGACAAGCAGGTTTGACAGAGTACATTTCTCTAAAGGAAAGCTTATAAGGATCACATGGCTCTGTAAAAGTACATGTGATTCCTTTTTTGTGCTCATCCGCTAAATCCCCATAAACCAAAGTTAGCCAAAGTCAGAAGGGAGCTTCTACTTTCTTTCTTTTTTAAAAAACATTTCACTCCAGCATTATTTTCCAAATTCTTTGTTTCAGTCAAATTTTTGAGTGAACATTCAGGATTATAAAGTCTGAGAGGCTTGTTGGTTGAGTTAATATTGATTGTATTGATGAACTCAAATTTTTTGAATTTTTGCAACCAATTGGAAGTTTTTGAATGTTTTTACTTATTTGAGCTTTATTTCATGCCCATTGAGAAAGCTTATTTTTACTATAAAAATTTTCAAACAAACTCGAAAGCAAACAAAACAAAACAAAACAAAAACCAAAAAACCCTAGTACAATGAAATCCATTTATATAGCTCCCGGACTTGACAACAATCATGCCATACACAGATACATGTGTATCTGTGTACACATACAAAATCATGTGGCACACAATCACATGTCTTCCAATGACCAACATGATATACAGTAGTAGTCCTATAATGTTATAGTCTGGTGACATCATAACTGCTTTAGTTTCCATGAAAATACTTTATGATGTTCAGAAAATAATAAAGATGGCTAATTAACATCTCTCAGAATATGTTCCTGGTGTTGACTTTTCTATTACTATATAATTATGATAACAAAATCAACAAGAGTTCTTGGTTGCCCAGTCCTTAACCAAATTTTACCAATCTAAAATTTGCTCTACAGGTTTTTTGTTGTTCCAAACAGTGTCTATAATTTGAACTTTTTGGCATGTCTTCAACAATCATCTTCATTTATTTATTTGCTTTATCACAAACTCATTGCTGAAATGGCAATTGCCAGGTAGAACATACCGTATTCTTGGTCATGAAATATGTGTTTGTAACGCCCTTGGCATTTTCGGCTAAGTAATTATACCTAAAGCCTAGGTAGAATTCATTCTGGATATTTTCTTGGTGGTATAAAAATACTTCCTAACTCATGCCAAGCATGTATTCAATCAATAGATATGGATGTTTGAATTAATCAATAGAATATGATTTTATTGCATTAACAGATCCATTACAAAGCTCTTCTTTGGGCTAATGATACCAGCTTACTTCTATAATTTCATTGGGAATTATAAATAGTTATACCTAACTCTATTACTCCTTCTGTATTAGCATCTAAGTCTTTCCTGATTTCTCTGTGTTCAAATTAGTAAACTGTTTCCTAGCACGTTATGAAGATGGCCAAAGTACTTCAAAATCAATATTAATTCTAAAATATCTGAAGTCTTTAACTCTTTTACAGTGACTTTTGTTTCTCCAGCATTAGCTACTCCTCGGTCATAGCCCCTGGGATCTTGGATGATTTCCTTGTTGCCTTTCAAGAAGAGGCGTTTCAGCCTAGTCTCATGTTTCTTGACCCAATGTTATAATAAATTGTTCTTTTTTATAGCAATTTATTTTGCCTCTTTCTTTGTTCTATTATTGTGAGAAGACACCAAGACCAAGACAACTCTTATAAAAGAAAGCATTTAACTGGGGACTTGTTTATAGTTTTAGAGGGCTGGTGTATGATTATCATGGTGGGAAGCAAACAGATATGATATTGGAGCAGTCCTCATTACATCCTCATTCATTGGCAGCAGGCACACACACACACACACACACACACACACAGAGAGAGAGAGACACAGAGAGAGAGAGAGAGAGAGAGAGAGAGAGACAAAGAGAGACAGAGACAGAGAGAGACAGAGACAGAGAGAGAACCATGAGCTGTGGCCTGGGCTTATTAAACCTCAAAGTTTACCCCCAGTTACACACCTTCCAACAAGACCACAGTTCCTAATCCTTCCCAAACAGTTCTACTGACTAGGAATCAAACATTCAAACATGAGCTTATGGGTCTCATTTCTTTCAAACCACTATATCTTTTCTCATAATTATCTTGTTCTTGTACTTTTTTATCCAAGAATTTCTCAGTTCTTCTAGATGCAATTGTGTTCTTTTGGATTTCTCAATGATTTTCATTTGGTGTACATTTATATATACACATTTTCAGTCTTTTCAAGCAATATATTAATAATAATATGTATTAATAATGGATCCAGGTTTCCACATCTGACTGAACATATTTCTCATTTGATTTGTTTCCACATCTAAGGTTTGCTTTGTTACAGACATCTTATGATCGTTAAAGTTTCTTTCAAGTATATTTCAATGGCCAAATGTTTCTTATATTGTGGGAAAATTGGAGAACATTTCAATATATTTTTTATCGCCTCCAAATACTTTTGATGCATCTCTGAATTATTTTCACTAGATAGATAGATCCAAGCTCTATACTGAAGCTAGATCACTACCAATTAAACAGTTGCCAAATTGTTTTTTTTTTTTTTAAATATTGTAGCTACAGTCTTATCAGTATATTGGCAATATGGCACATATTAGCTGATCCTGGGTCTTTTAAATTTAAATCCACTATTATACATATATTTATTATAAATATCACTTTTATTATTTTACAGTTTAGATTACTATTTAATAAATTATGTTTTCTGTATTTATCTTCCATTTGCAATTTCTCCTTTATGGACTGTCTCTCAATTTCTAATTTTGTTTTGTGTATTTTAGGAAGTCTCTTTCAATTTACCAGAATTATTTGCATACAGGGAAATTTTTGCCGATACTTATAAATAAGTAACAATTATTTTTGGAAGTATTTCTCTAATACTTTATCACATGCTTTAATGTTCATAATATATAAAATACAAAAGTTTTAAATGTACAAGTAACTATAATACACTTCCCTTGTGTATTTTTTTTTTTAATATTGCTTTGATTTAGATAAAGATGTATCAGGTATAACTGAGTGCAATAGTGCACAGCTATGCTGTGCTGCTAAGTGTGATGCTAAGGGCAGGAGGATCACAAGAGGTGGGGACTTCATGGTGAAAGAACAATTATGGTCTCTGTGTGTGTGTGTGTGTGTGTGTGTGTGTGTGTTTACACGAAACAATGAAAATGGGAAGGAAGCAAGAGGCAAAAACTGGGAAGAAAGGCTACAGGAAATTGCTGGAGACTACATGAAGGAATTCCCAAGGGTTTCAGTGAAAACTGTAGGAGAGAGTAGGATGGGGACCAAGCAGATCCTGTCAGACCCCACCATGGTTGTTAATCCCCCACAATCCCATTAGTTGTCATGCAGATGTTGACTCTGCAAGACTAAGGGGTGTGGGAGGAGAACAAAGCGATACTTTTCTTAGGGCACTTACACTGATCTTGCTTGTCTTTCAGCCATTCTTGGAGGAGTGATGGGGTGTGACTTAGGTTGCTACTGAGAATCATTGGGGGAAGCTAAGAAACAAAACAAACTCCTGACATCTGCATCTCATCCTACCCTGGGGTTCAGACTTAATTGATACAGAGTACAGCATGGGTGTGTTAGCCAGTTTGTAATGTAGAAACAAAACACCCAAGACAAATCCATTTAAAAAAAAAAAAAAAAAGAAGAAGAAGAAAGGCTTATTACTGGCTAGTGGTTTGAGATGCTTTAGTTCCTGGTCACTTGGACCATTCATTGCCTTCAGGCTGTGGTGGGGCAGAACATTGTGGCAAAAGTGTGTGGTAAAGAACCTGTCCACAGTGGCTAGAAAATAAAAAAGAAGAGGAAGGGACCAGGGTTCAAAACCCCATTCACTCTCTTAGTGACTTCATTTCCTTCCTCAAGCCCCTGATGCATAAATGCTCCACCATCTCCTGATATTGCCACAGGCCACAGACTAGACCAGTAGTGCATGGACCCTTGGAGCACACGAAAAATCTAAGTCTTAACATCAAATAAGGAACTTATTATTTATTCTTTGAGAATTTCATTGTTAATTCTCCATGTGTTTGTAATGTTCAGCCAGAGTTGAACATTACTACACAAGATAGAGGTTTTTTGTTTTTTTTTGTTTTTTAATGGACCAGAGAATAAAGAGGACATAACTTTAAAGACTAATAGACAGATGAGAGAAGAGCAGAAAGACACAATAAACCTTACCCTCAAGCAGAGCTAGGATTGGCCCTGTTTCAGTTAATGCAAATTTACCTGAGTATCACCTACACCAGAATGATCCTGCCAGTGTGGAAGATGCCTTTCTAAGCTTGGGAATATGTACCAGACAGACGGCTAAGTAGATGGGAGCAAGGATTAGAGTCACCAGAAAGGCCTTGCAATGGCCGAAGCAAATTGAGCAGGCTTTTTGGGCTCTAAACACACCTAGCAATGCATCCACAAGGATTGTTCATTAAGAGATAACTGACAGCCTGTCTCCTCCTTCAAACCAGCGGACCCCAGTGAGGGATAGCAAATGACACTTGCACACCCCAACATGTCCCAGATTTATTTCAAACATCCTTTTCAGTTGAGCTACTTTTAATTTCAGAGGGTTAGAAATTTGCCTGAGCACTGCGGAATCTGATTGTGAGTCCACGGAGCACCCGCATCATAGAATGTTTAATGAGACATGTCAATTTAATTGTGCTTCAAGACATCCAGAGCCAGATTTTGTCAGCATTTTGCTGACAAATGTCCTCATTTATAGACTGATCTTTGGTACTGATTATGTTCACTGTAGCTAAAAATATTGGGAAATGAGCTATGCTTTGAGAAACAAAACACTTATCTTTTCTCTGGGTAGATTGACTCTCAGCCTAGTAATGGCGTGAACTTGCAGGGGTTTGGAAACAGTGGTTGGTTAAAGGTCACTGTGTTCCCATCCTGATGCAGAGGATGCTGTGTATCTGGATGATGAGAAAGAAAGAGAAGAGTACGTCCTGAATGACATCGGAGTGATATTTTACGGGGACTTCAATGACATCAGGAGCAGAAGCTGGAGCTATGGCCAGGTGAGCCATTTAAAATTCGTCACTGTCAAGGACATTTTTCCTTAATATTTTTTGTCACATTTATTACTGCCGGGTGCCATACATCGATATTAGAAAGGCATAATTTCCTGCTTTTCAGGATCTGAGACTCCAAGACAGAGTGCATGGAAGTGGGAACTTAGAGAGACAACTGCATAATTTATCAGCTGGAGCCACCAATCTTCCTCTTATTACAAATGTCCCAGAGTTAGGGAGACTACGGATAACACAGCAGTCACTGAGTTATACTCTGGCATCTTAGAAACCATGAGGTCTCATTACTCAACCTGGAATGTGCTGAAAGTTTTTTGCTTATAGAGATATTTTTAATGAAAAGAATATAGCAGAGGGTGTGCCAAATTTAAAGGAATACTTTTTAAAGTAAATATTAGGGGCCAGCAATATGGCTCAGCGAGTAAAGACACTCACCACCAAACTTAACAGCCTATGTTCAGTACAGGACCCCATAAGATAGAACAAAAGAACTGATACCTCCAAAATGTCCCTAAACCTCACATAGGCACCATAGCATATGTGCTACTCCCCCTTTCTTCCTTACACACACACACACACACACACACACACCACTAAATAAGCAAAAATGTAATGAAAGAAATTTTAAAAAGAGAAAAACAATGTATATATTTTAAAGAATGAGTAAATCTATTAACAATAATTGTTAAGGAAAGAATATTCCAAGGATGTCTCATCTAGATTTTCTTTCCCCAGAAAATATTCAGAGGTGTTCCCATCAGTTGCAATCTCAAATTACTATTTAGGGGCAAAAGTATACAACAGTAATTCTTTAAGATATTATAATTTGAACTATTTCAACTTAGTATTTTTGACACTGGTTTAAATGAAGTTCTGCCCTGTTTCCGCAGATACATACATGTCCTGTGATCTAGACATACTAGATCCCTCAGAGAAGTTTTATCCCTCAGAGAAGTCTGGCATAAATGCCTGGAACTAAGTGTTGTTGCTTTGACTTGCCAGGGAGAGATTTCTTGGTATCTGACTACAGCAGGTCCCATGATATTGTCTTGGCTCCTGATGTCCATATGGAATCTCCCTGTGTCCCTCACACAGTATAACTGTCAGTCCCTTCAGGAACTCTTATCCCCTTCCACAGTTTAGTGCCTAGCTTCACTCTGGCCCCTAAGAATTACATTCTAAGTTCAGGCTTACCCAACTGCATCTCTGATGTCCTGTCAAAAAGTAGTCTATGGTACTTGATTTGTTGTTTAATTCATGTCTGACCCTCTAGTCACCATCCTACCTCTTTCTAAGTGACATGCAACTTTTATTATTAATTGTCTGCTACCCTTTCCTCAAGTCCCCATGACCTAGCCTTTAGGTGCTGCCTTTGTTTTCTATCGCTATAAATGAAAAACTGAGGCTGGATTCTTGATAAAAGAAAGGGGTTTATTTACCTCATTGTTTTGGAAGCTAAATGTACAAGATTGGGTAGTTTCTTAAGGTCAACCTCTGCCAAAGACCCCCTTAATGTCATTACAACTTAATAGAGAAAGAAAGGGGGAACTAAATACAACAGGCCACCTGGTCTACAGAGTGAGTTCCAGGACAGCTACACAGAGAAACCCTGTCTTGAAAAACCAAAAACCAAAAAAAAAAAAAAGAAAAAGAAAAACCAAAACCAAAACAAACCACAGGCCAGGCATATAGGCTAACCTTGTGTAACAACAGCTCTGGAGGGAAGCAATTCACTACTGGAGACTGCATTCATCCCTTCTTAAGGCCGTCAGTGCTCCTATGACTTCAGTAGCCACTCCTAAAGAGTCCATCAACTCAGTGTCACTCTTTTGAAAACCCGAACCATTTCCAAACTACACCAGGTGTAAGACCATTTATGATCCTAATGTGATTCAGTATAGGAAGCTACTAAAGGGGAAAGTCATCAAAAAGGAATCAAGAAGAATTAGGATGGCATCCCAGCACAGTCAGGTTATACTTGGCAAGCGTGACTTTGAGTAAGCAAGGGCTCTGTGTCATTATTTAACAAAGCTATCAACTTAGATCATTCTGACAAAATAACAGGACAAACTCATTGTTTGCAGAGATGCAGGGAAACAGTAATTTCTCTGATGGTGTCATTAATGCTATGGTTACTGGCAAACACAACCGAGATAGGCTGTTCAGTAAGACCCAAAATAATGGGTTATGTATATATCCATGACAGTAATTATTTGTATGCCTAAATTACATATTATATTGTATATCCCAGCTCTCTAGGATACACCATATTCAGTACTCTAGCTAGATTTAATAAGCAATAACATAGTAATTAGCCATTAAGATTGCAGTTTCTGTCATAATACTTGGGTAGATAATATCCAATGTTTCTATATTGAAAGGAATCTTCTAGTTTATAGTACAGTAGAGCTAAAATGTCCTCATGCTGTCATTTTTTAAAATTTGGATTTTATTCTGTTTTAAGAAAATTCTAGAAGCACCTGTGAGGTGTGTTTCTTTCCAAGAAAATTGAACTAGCTCCCAGGAACACCCCCACTCGCCACCATGTACTAAAATGCTTCTCTAAAATACTTGTCCTTCCAGGCTCTAGAAATCACTTTGTCTTAAAAGCGGAATATCAAGTACTCTCACTACATGAGGTCTCCTCCCATTTTACATGCAAGGAAAAGAGCTGGGGTACCTTCCTGTGGCACACCTGACGGTCATTTACATTCTTTTGTTTTTTAAATTGAGAATAGATTTTTTTCATGTGATATACTCTGCTTGTGGTTTCCTCTCCCCCAACTCCTCCCAGATCCTCCCCTCCTCCTTCCCACTAAGCCCACATCCTTTCTTAGTCTCTCATCAGGAAACAGACATCTAAAGAAGGAATAATAATAAATAAGAGAAAACAGAAACTTGACTTGCTGTTGAGGCCCTAAGCCTTCCAAGCAGTGGCTCTGGGAAACCACTGCAGTCTGGGCAGTACATCCATCTGTTGGAAGGATCTTAATGAACTTGTACAGTGTCCTGAAGACTCTTGAGTCAGTGTGTGGTTCTTGAGTACATTGGCTCTCTATTGGTTCTGTTCCCATTTCTGGCTTCCTTTCTGGTTCTCCTTTACTTTACTAAAAGGTTTTTTTTTAAAAAAAAAAAAAAAATAAAAAAAAAAAGAAGGATGCATTCTTTCCTCCTCTTCAATAGTTCATGCTAAAGGTTATGGGTGGTCACTCTGCATTCCTAAGCAGTAGACTGTGATAGCATCTTACTTTTGCACATGGATCATCTTGTTTTGTTGAGTGGAAGTTAAGTAGTCTCTCATCATTATCTCTCAAACAGTTTGAGGATGGCATCCTGGATGCTTGCTTGTATGTGATGGACAAAGCTGAGATGGACCTTTCTGGCAGAGGGAACCCCATCAAAGTCAGCCGAGTTGGATCAGCAATGGTGAGTGACAGTGTCAATGGCTAAATCTAGTGTGGGGGCCATTGGTGTCAGAATAGAAGTTAGTTCACAGAAATATGTTGGAATAAACAGGAACTTAATGTTCATGTGTTAGGCTTGAGTTCAGGGTGCCTGGTTATTCTTGAATTCTCTTTCTTTTCCATATGTCACAAAATGAAATTTTTCACTCAAAGCTGTATGAGGCTTTGCTTCACATGAGATAATAGATATCATTATACAACTAAATACTTATTTTTTATATTTTATGTATTTATTTTTTGTGTGCATGTGTATATGTGTGGGTTCATGTGTGTGTATGACCTCAGAGGACAATTTGTGGGCTTCAGTTCTTCTCTTCCATCTTATCTATCCAAGGGACTGAACTCAGGTTGTCAGACTTGGTGCTGAGTGCACCAAGCAATCTTGCCAGTCCCTGAGCAGCTAAAAATCTCTTGTCTGGAGATTAAGAAATGCCCATGACAAAAATGCTAATGACTGTAATCAAATGATCAATTAGTCAAACATAGAAAAATACAGACTGGTAGCTCAGACATGACTTTTCTCCATGTTTACACTTGTGGAAACAGTAAGTAAATAAATGACGAGGGCTGAAGAGATGATTCAGTATAGAGTGTGTATACCAAGTTCATTTTCCAGCACCTACATCAGGGAGCTTACAAGAAGCTGTAACTTGAGCTCCAGGGGATCTGATGCCCTCTCCCAGCCCCTAAGATCACCTGCACTCATGTGTACAGCACCCCAACACACATATACAAATAATAAAAATTAATCTTGTATAAAGAAATAAATACTCAGTGAAATCCTAGTTTCTTTGCAATGAGACCATACTGCAGAGCTTTATCTCTTATGAATTGGGTGTTGGTTCTCTCCAGAAATATTCTAAGTGAGTGGCTGTTCATCCATCATTTACACAAGCAAGAAAACAGGATGGTGAAAGCTTACTGGTGATAAAGCTTTTGCCAGAACCTAGGTCCACCAACTCCACCTGTGAGTGCAGTCTCCTTTTCACATGATTGACTGTAAGGAATCCCAAAACATCTACAAGAGTGCAGTGATCCCTGGTGGAACAGTGAAAGAGGAGCTAGAAGCCCATGGCTAAGAAGGGTAGGACCAGGACAGGAAGTTAACTACCTGGTCCTAAGCTGAACCATACATATCCCTAGCACTCAGACAGTCATTGGTGCGTAGATGAGTGTCACTTCTGGTCCAGGAGCACAGTATTACTCAGGTACCATAAACTATATTTATTTCATAGTTAGATTGAAAGTAGAACATCAATGCTCTTACATCTTCTAAAAAAAAAAAAGACTTCTCCCTGGAAGAATTTTATCTTCGATTTTGTTTGGTGCATCCTTTGAGTCAAACAAAATCAGTTTTGTTGACACATAATTACAAGGCCAGGGAAGATATAATGTGTATATTCTGACTAGCTTCTAAGAATAGTAATTCTGATTTTATTAAGAACTAAGTTATATGGAAATTTAAGATGTGCTGGATCTTACAAAAATGAAAGCAAAACCTAACATCTAGGGACGGCTTGGGACTGGAGGCACAGCTCAGTGGTAAGAGCTTAGAGGGTCTCCTAAACACGTGTGAAGCCTAGGGGAGGGTTGCTCAACACCTAACCCACAATTAATCAACACATCTATTTAAATACATAAAATTAATAAGCAGTTTTGTTTTCTGATGTTATTTGTGTGGCACGATGAAACAAGGATTGGTCCTAATGCCTTCGGGAATCCCCATAGAGTGTTCTTGTACCTGTTCGCTATGTTTTCTACATGGAAAAGAAGCCACCTTCTTCTTCTTTATTTTTCTTAATTTTAAATTATTTTTAGTTCTCCTTAGAAGAATTATGACATGTTGCAGCAAAGAGAGAATCAATATGGAGGAATGATGAGATATGAACTGTCTCCCTTTCATGCATTCTAAAATGACATGGTCTTCAAACTGACCTTACACACTGACTGTGCATACTTCCACCAAATGCAGAAATCACAGACCAATCCAATGCAGCACAGAAGGAAAGCAAAAGGAGACAATCTAACCTACTCTGTCTGTGGCTGCCTCTGACCAGGCATGACATCAATTTAAATCGCCTCAAAATGTCATTAGCTCTAGAAAGCCTCTATCTAAAGTTCTAACTTGGAAAATGATCATCACAGTTACACAGCCTGGAACAAGAGAGATAAAATCTGCATAGAAAAACGGTGTGGTTGGGCTTTGGTTTGCTTTCTGGATGGGGTGACCTTGTGTGTCAAAGGACAGAGGTACTGCTCGGAGCAATTTGAAGTGAAATCTCCACTTCCCCTTAGTTCCCCATGCCACTGTTCACAGTACAGAAAGCTCAGTAGTTGGCACAACCCCTTCACCCCTCTTATCCCCTTTAATCCTCAGGATAGTTTTTGTGAGTCCTTTCAAAATCTGTTCAGCTAAAGTGATTTTTAAAGCTAAAACATGGAGCCTCCAAAACTGGCTGAGATGGTGATACATAGAAAAACAACTCTTTTCTGATCATATAGACAGACCCTGATCACTGGAAACACACAGTGGAATTTCAGCATAAAGTTACGTAAAGAACAAAGGTGTGTGTGAAGGGGGCCAACCTTCTAATTTCCCAGTTAAAGATTTACCTTAAAATGTAAAAAGATGCATTTGGAACCTACGGCAAGAACAGATTTGAAGTTTGGTGAATCCAGCCAAAATCAGACTTCACAGTTAGATGGACATGTTGTTCTCCTGAGCTGGTCCCAAGCCTCTGGTAGTTTTCGTATCTATTTCAAATGCATCTCATCCCTGCCACTGGACAGGTATGCTAGAGCAGAGGTGCGTGAGACCTGTAAACCTTCCTGGGGGACCACACAGACCGTGCATGGATTCCAGGAGATGTATGTGGCCTGCAAACCCTTTTGGAGGACCACACAGACCGTGCATGGATTCCAGGAGATGTATGTGGCCTGCAAACCCTTTTGGAGGACCACACAGA
>JADRCH010000055.1:2781049-2816546 GCA_019843965.1 Rhynchomys soricoides | reverse complement strand
CCAGGAGATGTATGTGGCCTGCAAACCCTTTTGGAGGACCACACAGAGCATGCATGGATTACAGGAGATGCATGTGGCCTGCAAACCCTTTTGGAGGACCACACAGACCGTGCATGGATTACAGGAGATGCATGTGGCCTGTAAATCCTTCCAAAGGACCAGAGTCCATGCATAGACTCCAGGAGATGCAAGTCATCTGCAAACCCTTCCAGAGGACCACACAGTCTATACATGAATTTCAGTTCATATATAACGGAGTTGTTGCAGGC
Source organism: Rhynchomys soricoides (assembly GCA_019843965.1). Taxonomy (NCBI): domain Eukaryota; kingdom Metazoa; phylum Chordata; class Mammalia; order Rodentia; family Muridae; genus Rhynchomys; species Rhynchomys soricoides. The sequence continues at coordinate 2,816,277 of JADRCH010000055.1, read as the reverse complement.
AGAACCATCCTGATGCAGCTTCTCCTGGAAGCCATGGGGAGGAGCATCCCAGCTTGGGCTGGGCACCTGGAGAAAGTAAGTCAAGCGTGAATATAGCACAGGAGTGAATGACTGGGGCTGCGAAGACAAACTGGCTTCCTGTGTTCATGGCAGATAGGTTGGCAAGGAGATTGCAGGAAACTGGCTATGTATGAGGCTAAAGGAACACAGATGATACCAAACTTTCTGATGACAAATAATATGAATTTGGCTTTTAAGTGTACAACTTTCAGATAAAAATCTTTGTGGTGTAGTGTTTCCACTCTCAGATGTCTGTTGTACTGATAGTGTGTGCAGTAAGTTGTCCAGAGCATCCCTGAGCCTCTACTTAAAAATTTCGTGAGCATGCCATAAGATGCCAGCCGAAACATTGAAGAATGTCTCCAGATATGGCCAAATGTTCCTTGATGTATAAATCACCTTAAGAAAGACAGAGCTTTGCTCAGTTTTCCTACCTATAGGATAGAGGCAACATCTTCTTCTTGCCTGCATAGTAGGCTTCATTCAATCCTGTTTTCCATGCTTTGCTGAAGAGACCAGGGAGGTTGATTTGCAGCAGAGGGTCTGTAGCCGTGTCAGGAGACAGAGCCCTGGCTCTAGTTCTGCTGTTAGCCATGCGAATCAGGGAAGAGCACTTAATTCCAGGACACACTTCTTCCTTTTTCAAATGAAGCTTTTCCTCTTTAGTCAAACACCTGAAATTCCCATTTGCCTTATTAATAAGGGTTTTATTGCTGTGAAGAGATATCATGGCCATGGCAACTCTTATAAAGAAAAACATTTAATTGGGGCTGACTTTCGGTTTCAGAGGTTTAGTTCATTATCATCATGGCAGGGAACATGGCAGCATCCAGGCAGATATTGTGCTGGAAGAGCTAAGAGTTTTACATCTTGATCTGAAAGCAGCCAGGAGAAGACTATCTTCCACCCTGGATAGAGCTTAAGCATAGGACTCAAAGCCTACCCCCACAGTAGCTCACTTTCTCCAACAAGGCCACACCTACTTCAATAAGGCCACACCTCCTAATAGTGTCACTTTCCACGGGACAAGCATGTCCAAATGACCAAACAAACACTGTTAGCAGGATCTGTTTTGTTCTTCAAATGAACATTCTTTTTTTTCTCTTTTATATATTCAGTATCTGCTCCTGTTATTTTTGTTTGCTATTGTTTTCCTTTGACAAGAATGTGGGGAGAGCTGATCAACATCTGGAAGTCAGGAGGTATTCGCCTTTCCCAAGGGAAAGAAGAACCTGAAGTCCTATAATCCTGCTGTCTGGGGACTGGGACTGAAATGTTATGGTTTCACATGGATGAGGTTTCATTTTGAATCACCTAATTAACGAATGCTACATTTTACTAATATTATAATAAAGATCCATTTAAGAGAGAAAAGAAGGGAAATAGGAAATTAAACGAAGAAATTTGCTCCAAGTTATACTTCCTCCCTTTAGGAGCCATTGTTTGCCTTGTTTCTGGTGTGACAGTTCTCTCCAGAAAATGGATGGGAAAATTGAGGAAAAGTTAAGGATGAGCTGTGCCATATGAAAACATATTTCACTCACCTGACATCCAGTTGCAGCCCTGTGTTGCAAGGAAGCATCTGAGACCCCAAGGGATGTAGGTTCTGACACCCCAGAGGTCATGGTCAAAAACCCCAGAGGTCTCTGAGACCCCAGGGGACATGGTCTCTGAAACCCTAACGATAAAACCATTTGTGCTGTGATGGGTTGTAGAAAGAACAGAGCAGTCCTGGAATGAGGGGACCACTGTGACAATAGCCTGTCCTTGCTCTTGGTGTTTGCCTGTCATGGCTGCTTCTAGCCCATGACTGATTGGCTCTGGCATCTTCCCCAGGGGATGCAGCTACTGCTGCTGCAGTGGCCTCTCTTACTGCAGATACCTGCCTGCTTAGTCACCATTCAAGCCCTAAATGCCCTGCCTACACGCATATTGTCTTTGTCTAGAGAAGATCTACATCAAAATCAGCTCACAGGGTCTAGAAGATTCTGCAGGGGTCAGTGAGTTGAGAAAACAAAAGGTTTTGGAAGTGATGTCATTCATTCAAGGTCATGTGGGAAATAAGTGGCTGAGCTGGAACCAGGCATTGCCTTTTCTCTCAAAACATATTGCTTCAGAGCATCTCTGCCAGTATATTATTGCCAGTAGCACAATTACTGTATCAAATTGTGTGGCTGTCACCTAGAAAAGAACAAGTCCCTAAGAATAGGTGGATTTCCAAAAGGGGGATACGTGAAGAAAGGCATGAGTCAAAAGACAGGAGTCTTGGAGTCCATGGGAAAGCAGGCTCTAAGAGGATTAGATGCCAAATGTGCTGTGATACTAGACCACAATAGTGATGATCACAGCAATGGTGTTGGTGATATGGTGGCAGTGATAGTGGTTATAGTAGTAGTGACAGTGATTGATGGTGGTGGCGGTGATGGCAATAGTGATGACCATGGTGAGTCAAGGGTGGTATTGGTGCTGATGGTCATGGCAATAGTGACAGTGATGGTGAGTGTGTGCTTAGGGTAACAGTAGTGGTAGCTGTGGTGGTGAGGCTGATGATAATCATGGTGACGCCACAGTGATAGCTCTTAAGGTAATAGCAACAATAACGCTGAGGATGATTGTGCCGAGGATGGCAATGGTAGTGATCGTGTAGTGGTGGTGATGATGATGTAGTGGTGACAGAGGTAATGATATCATGTTGGTGATGATGGTGATGTGGTAGTGGTAGTGCTTATGCTAATGGGAATGGTGGGTAAGGGGATGCAAGGGGATTATGGTGAGGATGAGGGTTGTGTTGGTGTGGATGTGCGGGTGGTAGTGATCGTAGCAATAGTGACGGTGATAATGAGGGTCATTGTGGGGAGGGTGGGAACAGTGGTGGGAACGGTGGTGATAGCAATGGTAATGTAGTGATGTTACTGATATTGACTGGTAAAACCTCAATCTCAATTCACTCATTCAAGTATCTGGGCATTGGGGTATGAGCGTAAACCAAACAGAGTTCTTGCCCTCACAGAGCTTATTATGTCATGGAAAAGACAAAGAAATAGAAAGTCCAATGCAACACAGAGAATTTCCTGAAGGAAATAAGCATAGGGTTGTACAGGAGCAACAGCAATAGCAGCAAACCCTCTTTAATTTAACTGCATACTCGTCAGGGCCTAGGCAGAGTATCGAGCTATTGGATCAAAGGATAGTGGGAGTGCTTGGCAAGTAGCCCCGCTGTTAGTCACAGAAAGTCTTTATCCACAGTGGATCTTATATGCAGATGACTGGGTACCAAATGCACTGGATGGAAATGTAGTCGGAACTGCACTCCTCGAGCCCTCTTGCTTTACAAGTCAGACAACATCAGGTTGTCCAACTAATAGTTGCCCCATGGTGTCTCAACATGTATAGTCCCTTGATCCTGGGATCCTATATTTTGATTCAATTATGGGTTGTTTTTTTTTTTTTTTTTTAAGCTAAATTGATGGAAATTTTGGGAAGATGAAAAAGAAGAGACAAACATCAACAAAGTTACATATTTTGAATTCCAGTGCTTCACACCTCTGTCAGTCCAGACTGCCCAGCCTCCCTTGAGGTGTGCACATTTATTTTTAACCATGGTCTTTTGCTAATATCGAGCTATGATGCCATCATTAATCCCCATTAATGCCTTGCTCTGACTATGCCTTTAGGGAATTAACTCAAGATTGAACTTTTTCCACCAATCGATGGGTCTGTGTAGTCTTTAGTGCTATTTAAAAAAAAAGTTGGAACTACAGCTAGTAAATCAAACTGACCATGCTGCAGGCAGGTCTCAGGTTCCTCAGACCTTTGAGACAATAGTGTTGCAGCTTTAGATTCTCAAGCCCCCAGCCACCCTCAAGATCAACTGAAAATAAAGCCCTTCTCACCTGGTCCATCTTTCTCCCCCTTTACTCTTCAATTCTTAGAATATTTTCCCATCTGTGGTAAAAACACAGTTACACCATCACTACTTTACTCTATTACCAAGCAACTCCACAGGGAATGGTGTTTTGTTTTGTGTTTTTCTTTCTTCCTTTCTTTCGGTTGGTCCCTTGCCCATCTTGAATGATGGCTTTATGTTGAGCAAACAACTTATATTTTCATGCAATAAACCTCAATTACAAATATTCAGATTACATTTTAAGATTTTCTCAAAGTAAGGATTCCACACCTGCCCATTCCAAATAAATCCGAAAGTCAGAAATTGATACACAAAAATCTATTCTCTGGCCATACAACCAGTCATGGTATAGCCCCTAACATTTTTGAGATGTGAAGTTTGAATTCCTAGGTTTGAAATTTTAGATTTGTACAAGGAAAGACCCGAATTTCTCTTTGGTCTATAAAGCATAAAGCATACAAAAGCCCTTTTCTTAGACCACAGAGAAAGATTGTGGTCATTGTCCTCCACCTTCCAACACCAAAGAGCTTTTTCACATTTCCTCGTGTATTCCTTATTTCTTAAAATGCATTTACCAAAAAGCATGATTAAGTAAGAATGACTATTTCCCCCCATTCTTGTGCCTCACTTATATAGTTGCTAGTCAGTATTGCCAATGGTTGTAAAGGGAATTACTAGCAGATTATCCTTGCATTCACAGGGATATGAGTCCATGCCACTTCTAAGAAGGGGGAGCTAAAGCTACCATTGGTATGTTGTAAGAATCATGTTCTAGTGTTCACTATTTATTTGAAAATTCCCAGTCTCTTGGCCATTGCTAGATAATGGCTCCTGGAAGATGAGGCCCTGTCCAGCATTCTCTGCCTTCAAAGCTATCAGCTTTTATTTCCATTGCTATAATCTACATCCATGGTTCATGCACATACATATTAGAAAAGGCCTTCCTCATTTGGAAATGGCTGGAAATTGCAAGCTCACCGATAGTTTCTGAGTCCTTACAGTAAGGGCACAACCAAATCAGTAGGCACACCCATGAGACACATTTTAGAGAACCTACTAATTGACATTAATGAAGAACTTTTTAGCAATCCAACATGGAGAGATTCTAAATCAGAATGAAAGCTGAAGTCAAGGTTTTCCTGAAGGTAAAAGGTACCAGTGAATCCAGAACGACCAGGCAAATTCGGGTGATTCAGTGAGATCAAAACAGACTCATTCCCAACAAAACACCATGGGTCTCTCACTGCCAGAGATTTTCATTTCTGTTTATTGAAGATTTTTAACAATGACCCATCTATCCAAAAGCAGTGGAAAAGTGGAATTTTATCTAGCAGAAGTTATCTGCATAGCCACCTTTAAGACTACATGTCTATTCCTTAAATAACCAATGTTCGGATGGAATGAGTGGGACCATCAGGAATCAGTTGACCTTATCCAAGGTCAAAGTACTGGAGGTGGACCTCTGGCTGCCTGACCCGACAGATGCAAACAGGATGCTATACATCCCTGGATGCACCCTCATCCTATCCTCTGTCCATAGCACATGTGCTTCTTGGAAGTAAAGATATAATTCCTGTCACCAGCTCCTTCTGAGTCAATTCAGGTGGGGGCAAGGAGGGACAGTGAACTGTTCAGACTTCATTTTTTTTTCCTCATGGTAAAAGCCAGCAGTGTAATGAAGTTTCCATTTGTGGGTAAACAGCTTGGCTTCTCAATTATCCAGGTTACATTTCTTATGCCTGTTTGTCCCATATTTTTGGAGAAAAACAGACATTTATTACAAGCTATCTCTCCAATGTGATAATCATAGTCAATCTAAATGTCTGCTTCCCCCGAATTGCTTCCTGGAATGAGTTTCAACACAGCATCTATTTTGTAATCACACAGGCTGTTTCTGAAGCACGGGTGCTTGCGTTTCAGCACTCCCTCCAAGCTGTGCAGACAGGGCTGTTTTGTCTCTTGGGACAGATGGCTACAGTGCAGCATAGCTTAGGGGTCTCTTGGGACAGACACTTTCTGCCTTCTTTATTTCCTTTTCATCTTCTCCCCTTTCTGTCTCCTACTCTGGCTTCTTTCTCTATATCTTCCCTCTTACATCTACCCCTTTCCATTTGAATCATTTTGACAACTTGTTTGATACCAGTGGTTCTCAACCTGTGGGTCACAACCCTTTTGGGAATCGCATATCGGATATTTATATTATGATTCATTACAGAGGCAAGAATTACAGTTATGAGGTAGCGATGAAATAAATTGATGGTTGGGGTCACCACAACATGAGGAACTGTAGTAAAGGGTCAAGGATTAGAAAGTTTGAGAACCACTGCTCTACACCAACCAGCTTCATAGCACACAGTAGGGATACAGTGATGGAAAAGAAGACATTGGGAAGCTAGAACTCAGTTTCCATCGTTACCCTCGTTACCTAATTTCACACATGGTGAGTAAGGAACAGTGAGGACTGTCCAAACCACAATCCTCAGTTACCAACACAAGAGCGAGTAATTGCCTGTAGTAATATAATGGTTACTATGAAAAGTAAATCTAAGTACTTACTCTTGTCAGAGTGCACACACACACGTACACACACACACACACACACACACACACACACACTAGTAGTTATGTCAGTTAAGTCTTTTATTACAGAGTTATATAAGTTAAGGTTTGTTATAGGATATTTTTAGATTAAAGGCTTATATATGGAAAAAGCATAGCTATCAAATGTATAAATATAAGTGGGTTTTGATGGGAAAGACATTCAGTCCTAGCAAAACATAGAGGTTTCCAGGACTTCCCTTGCTTTTCTTCTGGTTGGCCTGCATCCCAAGGACTCCTGCCATGTGTTCTTGCAGTTGATTAGGCCTACCTCCTCTGGAAACTCACAGGAATAGGTTCACGAAGATGAAGTGAAACTGGCTTCATTCACTCCATGAATTGTTACCCAAGTCTTTACCTTTAGAAACAGAATTTTGTTTCCTGTATTGCAACTCATCTACCCATTTGCCTGTTGACGGACCTTCTAGATGATTCTAGTTTGCGACCATTACACAGCTGCTATGAGTATTCTGAATAGGTCTTTTCAATGTTTTTGCTAACATATATTGATTATATGTAATAATGTGTTCTACATGACATTTTCATACATGTATATGGTATAGCTTGATCACATTCATCCACACAACCTTCTCTTGTCCTCCCAACTCCCACCAATTCCTTTCCTCTTCCCAAGTAGCTCCCCTTCTAGGCTCATGTCTTTCTCTGCACATGACCCAGGATGTGTCATCAAGGTTGTTTACAGGAGAGTTGGTGGAAGCATATGTGTCTTATCAGCAGCTATATCACAGGGGAATAGCAGTCTCTCTCCTCAATCACTATCTGTGCAGAGATCCTCAGGGAGAGATGGGATCCCATAAACCTCTCCCCATGCCATGACAAGATGTTGGCAGGCCCACTTTTATGGAGAGCACATGCAGGAAATTACAGAAGCTCTAAGTTCAATGGTACAATGAGCATACTGTGCCTGGAAGTCTGTTCACCCACCAACCCTGCCTTCTGGCTCTTACACTTTGTGCCCATTCTTTCCTAAGGTTCTCTGGGCCTTGGAAACAATAGAAATGTTTCATTTGGGGCTGAACATGCAACATCCATTTATTCTCTGTACTTCTGACCAGTTATGATTCCCTGAGGTCATCACTGACCACTGCACAGAGAAGATTCCTTGACTAAAGCGGTCAATGCTATTCTATGGGTGTACACATGGTTTGTAGATGGAAATGTGACAGGCATACCATATACATTTAGCAAAACAGCAGTAGCAGCTTCCCCATTTGGGCCAGTGACCTACTCAGCCATGGACATTCTTTTTAACTGAAAATAGGTTCATGTTTGCTTGTTTGTTTAATTCACTCTATTTTGATTATGGTTTGCCTTCCCCCAGCGCCACCGAGATCTCTTCCCACTTTCCTACCCACCCAAATTTACATCATTTTTCTCTCTCAAGGATCTAAATAACTATAACAACCACAATAATAATAAGATAAAATAAAAATATGAAAAAAACAATCAGAAAAAGAGCCAAAGAAAAAGCCTAAAACACACATATAGACACTGGTACACACACACACACACACACACACACACACACACACACATTTACACACAAAAATGCTAGAAATAAGATATACAAGTGAAAGATTTGTAAGGTACAGGGAAAAATGCTTAGACAAAGTCTTGTGAGATAAAAAAATACTTCCCAAAAACAACTGATATCATTTTGTGTTGGCCATCAACTACGGGGCATGGGACCTCTCCTTAAATGTAGTTATTATGCCCAATGAGACTCTATTGTAGAAGAACAAATGAATTTTTTCTTTGCCAGCAGTTATCAGTTGGAGATGGATTCTGGGTTAGGGATGGGCTTTTGACCAGGCTTACAGTACCAGTCATGAATTCCCTTCTGTGTAGCAGACATAAATCCAATCAGAAAATGGTCCATTACCCCCTAACAGGCCTGGGACTGCAGCACCTCTAGGCACATCTTGCCTGTCCAATTGGCATCCTTACACACAAGGCTCTCAGCTGAGTGGGATATTACCAGCAGTTCTCTCTCAGCAACCTCTACAGGTCCTTCCATCATTTTAGGTGCAAATTCTCATATGTGTGGAGTAAATGTCTAAAGCTGGAGTGTCTGTGTTCCAGAATATGTATGTGTTTGATTTTGTAAGGTGTCCCCGGTTAGTCATACATAATAGTCACACATTTTACATTCCTCCAGAAACTTCTAACAGTCTACTTTTCCTGCAGGTTTATCTGTTCTTGATGATTCCAACCTTTTGCATTTGCTTGTCTAGTGTGTGCGCATGGCCACACCCATTGCTGTGTTAATTTTATGTTCTCTGATGAGCAGCAGCACTGCACACTTCTCCATACGATTCCAGCCGTTCATATACCTCTTTCAGTGCAATGTCTCCCAAGTCAATGGCTGTTTCCCTGATGGGTTATTTGTATTATTATTCCAGAGATGGGGTTGTTGTGTGTATATTCTGAAACCACTCCTTTTCTCAGATACATGTTGAGGTTATTTCCCACCAACCTATTCTCTCTCTCTCTCTCTCTCTCTCTCTCTCTCTGTGTGTGTGTGTGTGTGAGAGAGAGAGAGAAACAGAGACAGAGAGAGACAGAGAGACAGAGAAAGACAGAGAGAGAGAGAGAGAGACAGAGAGACGGAGAGAAACAGAGAGAGACACAGACAGAGACAGACAAACAGACAAAGACAGAGAGAGATAGGCATAAAGAGACAGAGAGACAGACAGAGACAGGGAGAGAGAGTCAGTTCTCAGCTGTTATGTGGGTGTCAGAGAGTAAACTTAGGTCATTCCTAAGAATTTTTAAAAAAAATGTTATAAAGTCCAATTTTAATGTATTTATGTTTGGTCTTGTGGTACTGGGGATCACATTTAGGACTTGGGAGTGTTAGGCAGGTGCCCTACCACTGGGTCACACTACCAGCTTTAAAGAAATAGTTCTTTCTAGGACACATGTGATTTTTACAAGACATAAATATATTGCCCCATGTTTCTTTTGAAATACAACTTGGGATTTATATGTTGATCTGTAATCCATCTTGGGGTCTTTCAATATGGTGTGAGGTAAGATCAAAGGTTTTGACTCCCCACAGATTTATCTATGTTCTCCCATAAACACTCCTGGAAATGCTATCCTTGGTTTAAGCCTCTCATTGATGTGGTGACTTGGTTAGAAATGGAATGACCAGAAGAGACTGGAGCAAGCATAGACTCTGTTGTTTGTCTTTCCTTCTTCCAGGACAGCACAGTGTTAGTTACCAAGTTGCTATGGCAAATCATCAGATCAAGAACCTATCATCTTACTCTCTCTCAGTATCATTTGGGTCATTATTGATCCTTTGCACAGTGTGAGAAACTTGTCTACTTCAAAATGACATTGGGTCTTGGTATAAAAAGGAAACATCAACCTTTTTCTTTTAACCTTTTCACTTTACATCCTGCTCACTGTCCCCTGCCAGTCACCCCCTCCCATAGTCCTTCTCCCTCCCTCCTCCCCTTCTCCTTTGAGGGGATATGGGACCCCTGGGCATTCTCCCACCCTGTCTCTTCGAGGCTAGGTGCTTCCTCTCCCACTAAGACCAGACAAGGCAGCCCAGCTAGTAGAACATATCCATTTACAGACAACAGCTTTTGGGATAGCCCCCACTCCAGTTGTTCAGGACCCACATGAAGACCAAGCTGCACATCTGCAACATATGTGCAGGGAGGCCTAGGTCCAGCCATGCATATTCTTTAAATGGAAGTGCAAACTCTGAGAGTCTCAAGGGTCCAGGTTAGTTGACTCTGTTGGTCTTCCTGTGGAGTCCCTATCCCCTTCTGGGTCTGCAAGGAAATGTTAAACTCTTGTGAGTAATGTCACATCTATCCACCCAGCAGAACTCCCTAAGTGTCACTTGGTGGTAGCCCTTTGACTACCACCAAGAAGGAAAGTTGACTTTCCTTCTTGCAAGCACAGGAAATCTGGTAATGAGAACAAAGATCATCAGACCAAAAAGAGGACACCTTGTGGTAAACATGAGAGCCATGTAAACCAAAGTGCACCGTGTGAGCAGAGAAAGACCACCACAGTGATAGGGAAAAGATTTCCCATGAAACAAGCTGAGTTTTACACACAAAAATATAGGCATGCTTGGTAATGAAATCAGGGGGTTCCAGTATGGAAGGGCAGTACAACCTTCCAGCCATCCCCGGGCAGAAAACAGCTAATTAGTCCCCTTCCTCCATCATCCCATCCTGACTGTGAAAATCCAAGATGGCGCTTGGATTTTTTTCCCTTCAGATAAAATGTTGACTGTGGCATTTATAAGTGCCATGAAGGTCCAAAGAGGACCAAGGTGAAGAAACCAGGCAAAAGGGAATAGAATTCCTGAAGCTTTATTTCTCCCTTTGTGGGTATATTTGATGGGTTGCCTGCCCATGGATAATCTTTTAAAAACTTCACTTTCAGCTCCATCTCCCCTCCCACCCTTACCATGTAACTTGCAAAAAAAAAATTGATAAAACAGATCTCTATATACCCAGATAAATTGGCCCTCAGAATCTTTTCTACACTTGCTTTTTTTAGGATAGTAATTGAATCTAATTTATCATTGTATAAATGAGAAAAGGAACAACTGTTATTAAGAACAGATGAAGCTATGGCCCCTACACCAGCACTTGGCCCCCCTGATTCACTCTCAATACAGTCTATACAGTTGCCATTGAGTTTCACTGACAAAGCTCTAGTTATATGGGACACAGGTGGTCCACTATGCTTAGGGCTAGTCACTGCAGGGTTGTAACTGAGGACCTATGATTTACAAAACCTGGAAAGGATTTATGCTAGGAATAATCTCTGTCCTTCCCAAATTTAACTTTATACCTCCTAAGAGGGTTGATGTTACCTCAAATTCATATTCACCGGTTTAAGAAACTGTTGGCAAGATTACATACAAAGCTATTTTCTAAAAGAGTTACAAATTCCTAGCCTTTATGAGACCATAACTTGAAACAACGAAATTTAGCAGAATCAAACAGGTTTATCACAGAGAAAAGTCATTTCATCATAGCCATATAAAACTAGCATACTAGAGAAGAGAAATCCCTTTACATGTGTTAAAAAAGAAACAGAAAGCAAATTGTAACTGCATAAAATGGAAAATCTAGGCTGCATGGAATAGGACACTTAAAAATGTCAAATATCTTCACTTGTCATGGTATTGAAGTTAAAATTTGCTCAAACTTCATAGTTATCTTTCTGTCTTTTGAATGGTACAGAAAGCAGGCTTATTCTTACTCTAGAGTGGAGGACTACCCTGTATGATGCTAAAGAGAAGAACAGCCCACAGTGCTCCCTCAGAACCAAACATGGCCAGTTGGGGTTCCTCACAGGAGCATGGGTAAAGAAAAGCAGGTACATCACTGAGAAATCCATCCCAACATGACTGAGGACTCATAAAACTGCATCCTCTGAGCTCCCTGGAGAACTGCACGCAGCCACAACTGGTAACTCTGAGGGAGAGGCCTTGTGAATCTTGTATCTTTTTGAGCTTCTGAGGCTTGCAAGTTCCCTTAGATTTCTGAATCTTAGGAGTTGTTCTTCCCTCCTCTAAAGCAGTGGTTCTCAACCTGTGAGTTGAGACCTTTTGGGGGTCAAACAACCCTTTCCAAGGGGTTGCCTAAGACCATTGGAAATAACAGATTACTATTACTATTCAACAGTAGCAAAATTACAGTTATGGAGTAGCAATGAAAATATTTTATGGTTGGGGATCAACACAACATCAAGAACTGTATTAAAAGGTTGTATCGTTAGGAAGGCTTAGAACCATTGCTCTAAAGGAGAATGCATCAGCTCAGAGAAACTAGCTACAGAAAACCCACATTGCTCAGGCCCCTGGTGGTCTACTTCTTGGATGCACTAAGTCTCTCTCTTACCCCCTTATCGAGCACTGCTTCGACCCCCTCTGTAGCTGAAAAAAAAAAAAAAAAAACAACTAGTTTAACTTTTCCCTCAGACCTAAGTCATGAATTTGGAGTAATAGCCACACTAGGCACCTTTTGTGACACATGATGGGAGCTTTAATCATCCACTCCCTTTCAGCAAATACTTTAGAAAACATAGCTATAATAATTAAAAAGAAATTTGTAACCAAATTTTCACTGTAGAATTAAAAAGATCTGATTGATAAACACTCCTATTCCAAAGTCTTTTATAAATGCTTTATCTTTAATTTAAAAAGATAGCAAAGAAAAGTCCAGAAAGATAGCAAAGAAAAGTCCATAATAAAAGTAAAAATATCTCACTTCTCTGGAAAAGGAATCCAAGTAATTTCTAACAATTTAAAGAATAAAATTGAAACAATATGTCCATATTTTTTCCCATTACAGCACCATAGCATTCTCTTGTGTCTATATGCCTGATAGTATTCTCTTGTGTCTATGTGCTGGGCATTCCTTACCCAGCTTCCTATCAGTGATGTCAAGTCAATGCCTTAGCTATCCTGGCCGGCGTTACAGTGAAGATGAGTTGAGATGTCTCTTTGACCTAATGATTGAGGTCTATGATTTGGGAAACTGTGATGGTTTGTATGTGCTCAGCCCAGGGAGTTGCACTATTAGAAGAAGTGGCCCTGTTGGAGTAGGTGTGTGACTATGGGTGTGGGCTTTAAGACCCTCATTCTAGCTGCCTGGAAGTCAGTATTCTGCCAACAGCCTTCAGATAAAGATGTAGAACTCTCAGCTCCTCTTGCACCATGCCTACCTGGATGTTCCCATGTTCCCACCTTGATGGACTGAACCACTGACCCTGTAAACCAACCCCAATTAAATGTTGTCCTTTATAAGAGTTGCCTTGGTTATGGTAACTGTTCACAGCAGTAAAACCCTGACTAAGACAGAAACATATTGGGAAGTGGATTAATGCACAGGGTCGTCATTCTTTCAGGAGTTTCCATCCTGCCCTCACAAATGGCTGTGCTAATTTACATCCTACCAATACTGTAACGGAGTTCTCTAAACAACCTGCAGGCAGCTTACTCCAGTGAAGAATCTCCTCTCACCCCCACAATTATTTAATGTTTCTGCTTGGCATTTCAGTCCCTTATCAGGCATATGGTTTTCAAATGCTCACCCAATCCATAGGTATTCTTTAGACTTGTGAGTCTTAAGTTCTGTGATGCTTCCTGACATATCCTGACATATGATACCTAGTTGCTATATATATGATATATAGTATGTATTGTGTTCTTTGCTATGTCCCATTGATCCATTTGTTTGTAGTTATACCAAATGGCATCATACTATTTAAATAATTCTGTTTAATTATACTTAAATCCTATTTAATTATATTAAATCTTACTTTTAGCAGAAGAAAACTACTGAATTGTACAGAACAGAAAACTTCAAATAAATGTCTTTTCATAACAGATATTTCCTAACAGATTCTTCCAAAATTAGTTCAAATTATGAAACCAATTAGACATAAAGTAATTATGTATTTTTAAATTATATTTTAATTTTATATGGCTTCATTTAACTATAAGAGACCAACACACTAAGTCATTAGCATTTCTTTTCTGTTTTCCTTTGACTCTTTTATCTCATTACTTTTATAGTAATTTTTGGTCCCATATTTACAAGCTTTTCAACTCATTGTGTAGCTAGCTATAGCTCTGAAGGATGCTCAATTGTATTTTTGATGGAGTTTATGACTCTTATGTCCTCTGCAATCCTTCATGACTGAAACTTTATGCTGCTTAACCTTACTCTTGTGCAACTTGGCTCTGCCTAACACCCTTCAGACACCTATCTCTTAGGACTATGTGAATAGTAATTTTGACTGTGTTTTGTCACTGAATGGTACTGTGGAGACGTCTGAAGATAGTCCTCCATTTTTGCTGAGTGGCACTATTTTTGTCTAGATGACCAAGAAATGTTTTCTTTATTCAAAATTTAAATTGATTGTGAGTTCTAGGTTAGGGACCTGGGTCAAACCATGGACTACGGATGACTCTCAGTGTAGATTCAATGTTCTCTTGATAAAGCCAGAGGCTCTAGAGTGTGGTCATACCGTTAGTTTCATTTTGAGGGTTCTCTACTTTAAGGACACTAATTATCTCTGCTTTGTGTCATCTGTGCCCCGGAGAGCTTTTAACGTCTCTCTAATAATGTTTGTCTTTTGATTATCTAATTTCTCCTCAATGTTGTTTATTTGCTTTTAACACTGTCCACTCTGTATCTTGGCATTAATGATGCATCATTAATTCTGAAATTATATTATTTGGTCATCCACTTGTCCTTTAGGTCAGTGATCTCTTTATAGATTTTGAGAAAATACTTCATGCTCCTTAGTGTTCTATATATGATCATTGCCTTTTCTTCTGTCTTTCCTGTTTACTAAGTCTCGCGTTCTTCTGTTTTTATGTTATTATGCACCATTCTTTGGGTATTTTATTGGTTCTGATAGATGAAATCTGGCTCTTCTTAACCTGAGATGAATTTTGTCTGTCCCTACACCTACAATTCTTAGGGCACTATGTCTTGTGGTCTGCTCTGAAATGCATTGGGAGACTGGAGCAGGGATGAGCAAAGACTGGAACAAAGGAAATGAGCTGAGGAGAGGGATCACCTTTCTTAGCATGCTGCATTCTGCTCCTTCTTTTATGATTCCTTCAGTTTGCATGCAGAGCCTTGACCCCAACTAAAGTGTCTCCCATGAGGTCACACTCTTAGGCTTTCTGTCATTTCCATATCATAGCCATAGAATAGCTGCTGCTTCTGGTATGTGACCCTTTCCCATGCATTTCCCCACAGATATTGTTTCCACATCTTTGATCAGAACAAGATAAAATGCCACTATAATTCCAGATTTTAAGACAGATGAAACACTGTGGCACTGTGTTGTTTCAGCAGTCTGGCTTCTGAAGAATCCGTGGTTAGATTGGATTCTGAGCCCCGCTACTTCCCTGTTCCCCTTCACAGTCGTCATCCACTTTGGGCACTGGGTGTTAGAGTTTCCTGCAGGATCTTATACCACTGACGTTGCTGATAATAACTTTTGGGGGTACTTTTTAATCTTTCCAGTTCTGTAGGCATGATGAGATGGAAATTTAACTTTTAGTTTATTCTTGGATTATTTTATGTGTAGAAGTGTTTTGCCTGCTTGTATGTTTGTGTGCCATGGGCATGCACTGCCTTCAGAAACCAGAAGAAGGCATTAGCTTCCCTGGAAGGGTGATGAAAACTGAACCCTGTGTTCTCCAGAAGAGCAGTCAGTATTCTTTTCTCTGAGACAATTCTCCAGCCCCTGGAATAGGAATTTAACACAGCCATATTAATGTTAAAGATCAATTCTGGTCTGTAGTCCCAGGTATAAACTCTATGCTGGATCACCAATGACTCAAAATCATGTCATTTGATTCTGCCCCTTGTCTAAACTTGAGTTCACAATAGGTTGTTGTAACAGCAACTCTGGCAAGTTAAAGCCCCAGCATGCCCTTGATGCCCCTCCAGCATCTTTTGTTGTCTAGATGAGGTTATTTTACTTTAACCCTTTCAACTGTCACCGAAGACATAGCTCGCTCTGTGAGCTCCTTAGAAATCAATGTTTTAATTAGAACCCAGTAGCTAATCTTGCCGAATGCTAATAAGTGAGAATTGTGATTTATCTAGCAAAGGGGGCAGCTCTCAGCATTAACAATTAAAAGGTCTGTAGGCAAGAGGGCTATTTATTTCTTACTCTTCTCCTAAGTTGATCGGGTTCAGCTTTATGCTGTTAGTATTCTTCTGTTTAATGGTTATCTATCTGAAAATCATACATCAGAGCCTCAGTTTAGGGACTTTTATTTCTGGGATCCATAAACTCTATTTTACTTCTCAAGGATAACGTACCACCTCTCCACAAAGACCAAGGCATACCACCAACACTGCTGGTGTTCTGTCATAGTAGGCACAAATTTTCTGATATTTAATTCACCTGTAAGGACAAGTGCTGGTCAAGAAGAATAGAGCCTGAAGAGCTGGCTGAAGTAAGTTTACAACGAAGCCTTGAGCTTGCTGGTAGAGGTTTTTAAGAAACTTGAATGCTTTTTTTCTTCTACATTCAATGCATTAACTAAGTACTGACCAAGAGTCTTCATTCTAACCTGACCGGACACAAAATCAAAGGTGGAAATACACTTCATTCAGTCATGAATACTTATGTGATAACTACACAAAGGTCCCTAAGCTTTGTCCTATTATCTCATGACATTACACAGTTATTCAACTTTGGATGACGTTTTTCTGGACAGCTTGAATGGTATCCCTTCTGCCAAACCCCAGACAACAGGACCACCCTCCAACCGATTCTCCTCTCCTTTGGCCCTCCACTCTAGCTGTGTGTGCTTCTGTCTCATCATTGTGTCTAACTGCATTCCCATGTGCTTGGCTTCTGCCTCTCCTGAGGGAAAGGCCTTGTGCATAGTCAGTGTCCAATGCCTGCATGGTTGTTGAATATAGACCTGATTATTGAATAATTCTGGAGCACCAGCTCTTTATTAGGACTTGCTGGAATTTAGAAGGACACATTTTCACAGATTTTATCTCTGCCTTCAAAGAACTCTTGAAGTATTCCAGAATAAGAGTCCTTTCAAGCCAAGCAGAGTAGGCCAAATGGAGAAGTCCAGCAGGTTGCTGAGGCTGCTGATGCATAGAAACTCACCGTGCTTTCGAATCTCTTCTACGGGTTCCATAATCTAATCACACAGCTTCAAAGGCCTATATTTGGCATCTGTAGCTAATTAATGTCTCTCACTATCATCCAGGCCTGGGAGGAGCTTGATATTATGCATTTCTGATGAGCTCAGAGGACACTCTGAGTATTCACAATCACTATCATGCCAGTTATGAGGCAGCACACAATTTGAAAAGAATACCCACTGTTTCCCACCTGGATGCTGGCTACAATTAAACTGATGAACGCTCCATTCCAAGAGGTAGTCTAGAAAAAAATGCAACCTTCCAGACTTTGTTGTATTGTCTAAACATCAACTATCTTTGCCCCTGCACATTAAGTATACTAGATGTTTCTACTCTAGTATCAAGTGTATATCAAGGATTTCTCAAATATTCTAGATTGCCAGTATCAGCTTAAGTGCCTACTATATTAAAATCTCAGACTTCCTAGGTAAATAAAAATACCTTCTAATATAATTATAAAACTAGAAGCTGAGATGTAATTCAATGGCAAAATAGTTGACTAGTACAAGACCTTGGTTTGATCACCAACTCAAATGTATATGCATATACATGTACATTAATCACTTTAAACAATTTCTAAAGAATATTTTTATTTTATGTATTGTGTGAGTATGTGTGGCATATGTATATTATACACACACACACACACACACACACACACACATGTTGGGGGCACACATGTACAGGCAGAGGACAGAGGAAGATATCAGGTATCCTGCTGTGTCTCCTCCTTGAACTGTTGAGACAGAATCTCAAAGAGCTGCAGTCAGTAAGAGTGTAATCCTTATGATTCTGCCTCCCCCAATACTGGCCATTTCCAGTTTTTAACATGGGTGCTGGGGATTTGAACGCAAGTCCTTATGCTTATTCAGCAAATGTTCTTATCCACTGAGCCATCTCCCCAGCCTGAAGAGTATGCCTTTAGTGACCTTAAAACAAAACAAAACAAAACAATTATGTACAGTACCTATAGGAGTCTGTTTTTCTATTGACTCATAACAGTGCCTTTGGCAATTGGTATTAATCTCTGCAGTTCATGAGCACCCATTACTTACCACGGAAGTGAAAGTGCCCCTTTCACTGACTTTCCATTTGTCAGTTGAATTCACCTTTCATAGATACAAGAGCCCCTCCTAACTTCTCCTCTTGTAGTCTTTCTCCTGTTTTTCCCGTATCACACTGGGCCAAACCAAGTACCTGGTATGGATCTTTTTCAAATCAAATTGAGAAGACTCTTCCTATTCTCCATTCAACTATGCTTGATAACACAACACTCAGGAGGTAGTCTTGGTCCTGAGGTCTTCCCTTTGAACACTCTGGTCTTGCATCATTCCCTTTGGTGATAACATGATCAATTGAACAGGAATAGGAAGTATTTTTCCCAGGCAGGACCCACAGATGGCACTAGAAGCCTCAGCTTGCCCCACAACAATCTTCTAAATGAACTTTATTTTTTTTCCACCTCTTATGGCCTCATATAGGTGAATGCCAAGGATGATGAAGGTGTTCTTGTTGGATCATGGGACAATGTCTATGCCTACGGCATCCCTCCATCAGCCTGGACAGGAAGTGTTGACATCCTACTAGAATACAGAAGCTCAGAAAAACCAGTCCGATATGGCCAGTGCTGGGTTTTTGCTGGTGTCTTTAATACATGTAAGTGTCCAATAGAATAATGATTTTTAACGTAACAGAAATTTCACTTCAAATCACTTTATCTATAAGCTGGCAAGGAGACTTAACAGCTCCCATTGGCTCTATAGAATTTATGGGTGACTATTCTGGGATGTAGTCAATGCATAATTAAATTGTGCTGGGCCAAATATGCTCACATCTCTCTGACTACAGGATCTTTATGGGAAGAATGATAGACTGTTTCCTACATGATCCATCATCTGACACCTAGAGCAATGGAGGGTTGGAGGGGCTAAGGAAGGGAGCAGGGAAAACATGAGCCATTTTAAGCATTTCTTTTAAAGATTAAAGAAAAACTAAAATAATAAGGAATAAAGAAAGACAAATCCTAATTTTTTTCTTGAAACATTATATAAATACACTTATTTGTTATTGATGAGATGTTTTGTAAGTTCTTAAAAGCTTGTCCTAGATATGAAAGGAATAGTTAGGTCATCTCATCTTCTTCTTCATCTGTAAATCTCAGGGGAGCCTGGTCAGTGGGGTATCAAGTCAATGAGCATCTTCACCTCCCCAGCTTAGTCCACCCAATGTCCAATCCACCCAACAAAACAGATGGGAACAGAATAATTGTCTTCAGTCTTGTGTATCATTTTACCAAACAGCACTTGCCTTCATCGGCCCAGGCAATGTTACAGTTAATTCAGTGGCTATTTTAAAAGGCCATTCATTTCACTATGTCCTCGCCGTCAGTAATGATTTTCATTCACATGGCACTCCTCCTGCCTTGGAGAAACATTAAATTCAAGTCAGAGTGTCCTTTCTGCTTGCTCATTAATAAACAGTGCTTTACCTAGTTAGCATTTTAAAATAAAATTTTCAAAAATTGGGAGTCTGGGGGCTATAGGCTATAGGCTTGGAAAAAGACACTTTTAAAATGAATATAAGACCCACTTATTTTAACACAAAGTTGTCACAGTCTAGGACCTAGTCCTGTTCCACATAAACAGAAATGACATTTTCTTTCATTTGTTGTGATTTCCTGTGGCATGGCCTGAATAAGCATATTTTCTGAGCCTTTTGACTGTATTCAAGGACTAAAGGCATATTCATTTCCTAGAAGCAGTCATCTTGTGGGAGGCTGCTCCTGTCAGACAGAAGCTTGAGCTTCCTGGTGGCTGAAGGTTGGAAAACATTTCTATTCCCCAGGACTGTTAGGCCACGACATGGAGAGGAAGCCACACCCCTAAACTCATTTCAGGAAACCATAAGAAGCCTCAGTCCTTCACACACCTAAAATTTTACTGCCATAACTCAATACCTTTGGGTTTAGAACCAGATAAAATAGTGAAACTTTACATCCATGTATGCTATTTACATAAAGGATGTTCTCTGTGCTTGAGGACAGGCTTTGATGGCAAATTAAGCAAAGATGGATCTTCACTATAAAGAGATCACACTAGAAGCAAATCAGAAAGAAAAGTTGGTGGTAGGAGGAGCTGATACTCCAATGTCAGTTTTTACATGTCTTAAATTACTTGAGCAAGTCCCCTTCAGTAATAATGCAATCTAGTGCCTAGCAATTCACATTGGAATTCACCAGAAATAGAACATGAGTGTCAGTCATTATACTGGTGACTAGAGGCTGCAGAGGTATGTAGAAGTGAGAAGCCAGTGGTGGCTGTCACCCTATTGTTTGGTGCTTCAGGCCAACTCATTCGAAGGACAGGACACTTCTACTAAACTCACATTTGTACTTCCAAGGTTGTTCTGTTGAAAGGGCTGGATAGTCTTTGTTTTAAAAAATGCTAAATTATTCTGATGGAGAGGAGGAAAAAAGCAAGCCAAGTCATTAATCTTAAAATTGTCAGCTGAATTATTTCCAATGAGCCCTGATGTCTGGTGTCCTGGGAGTCAGAAAGGGCACTCGGATTAAGCTTAATCAATAGGTGCATATGGCAAGAGATGCACCCAGGTAATTTATTATCTAACAACAAAAATGACTCAGTGGTGTCACCCTGCATAGAGTGGTGCAGGAGGAACTTCATCCAGAAGTAGCATGTCCCTCTGAGGACCAGCCCTATAAAATCCTAGTTTGTGGTAAGCTTTCTAAAATTTGTGTTTTCAGGAACATGCCCCCTTAAGAGGATTGAATCACTGCTACCTTGATAAGCTTGTGGTTAGAACTAAAAAATTACCACGGGGTTATTGGGTTTCTGTTAGAAATGATTTTGTTGGCATCGTCTGCTGTTCCCAAGAGTTTAACAACATGGACTCTCTCCAGCCCTCAGGGGACTGAACAAGTCACATGTCCTCAGTGTGGAGCATCTGAGGACAGGACCTTTTTACACTGGGGAGGAAGAAAGACCCACAGACGAAAGGATTTTTCACTCTGTTTTGTTACATGGTTGTATCTCACATGATTGTTGTCGCCTACAGTTTTAAGATGCCTTGGAATCCCTTCGCGAGTCATTACCAATTACTTCTCAGCCCACGACAATGATGCCAATTTGCAAATGGACATCTTCCTGGAAGAAGATGGGAATGTGAGCTCCAAACTCACCAAGGATTCAGTGTGGTGAGTTTGACTTCCAATGTCATGGGCTTGTGTCATGTGAGAGGGCCATTCCGAGTATGCTACAACACAGACACTGCCAAGTGTTTCTCTCCTCCATTTTAAGGATATTTCAGCTTCATAGGCATACTTGTCTTATTGTCACAGAATTTCACTTTATGTGGTGAATGGCAACTGTTATTGAGCAGATAATTTGGGTCCTAGTGGTAAAAGCCAATCATCTATCTGTATGAGAACAATTGTTAAAGTCAGCCATGAGCACAGCTAATGTACATGCCTGGGTTGATTCCTCTATAGCACATGGTGAGTACTAGGGTTGATGTGGGCTGTAGCCAGCATTCATATCTGCCCACAGTTTCCTATGTACTGGCTTATGTGTCTGTAAAATCTTACCTGACCTAATAGTTTTTATCAGGTGAATGACACAAGATTGGTCATTTGCAGATGAAGAAGCTGAGACCCAAACAGATTTGTATCACAGTCACATATCTGATAACCTGGCCATAAGCTTCTCTAATTCTTCACCCCACATATTTTTACTTCTGAAACACAGAATGACTCTTTGAGTATAGGGTTGAACTTGGCTTTGACTATGTGCCCAGCTTTCATTTAGAGATCAAGATGAGGAAAAGGGTGACAATCCTTCCAAACACCAACATCATGCATCTTTTACCCTATAGTGCAGTACCAGAAGCTGGCCATCCTATAGGAAGTGTTAGAGCCTAAAGAAATTGTTTTCTGTGGAGAACTCATCAGTCCAACGTGGCACACTTACATGAGGAGAAACTCTTCTTCGTCCAAATGAAAGGGTATTTAGGAAAGTATGTGTGGAGTGGAATTGGGACATAATCTGAGCAGTCACTGGGCATTGAACTGGGTGAAATTTCTCAGCCAAAATGGTGTCCTGTGTAGTCGTTCTTCACAAGTCATAAAGCTAAAGCGCTGTCAGTTATAAAAGCACCCAAATGGGGGTAGTGGGAAGTTACAAGTGCGTTCTTAAGAGAAATTAAAAGTGAAAAGCACCTGAAAAACTTGTATTGGGGCCATGGATTGGCTGTGGGAGCAGCATTAACTCACTAGGACCTGTAAGTGGCCCCTGGAGAATGCTGAAAAGGAGAAATGGCTGAAGTGTCCCCAACTCACAGCAGCAGGTTACTATGAATAAAATATTAAGCTTCTTATTTGAAGGAATGGGCTGAGATAGGGTGCTGGAGGGCCTGGGTTAGACAAAGCCTAGCCCATGGAAACTCAACAGCAATTTAAAGAACCATTTAAACCTGTGGAATTACAGCTCACAGCCCTGCCTGTCTGGAATGGCTGAAACAGGTTAAAACATCAGCCCCTAAAGCCCACTGTCAATGGTAACGGAAGAAAGAGAATGATTTTGTTTTCTCTGCAGCATGACCACACACACACACACACACACACACACACACACACACACGCCCTTTATATAGGCAACTTCAGTTTTCTAGCTCTTTGATCCAAGTATCCCCATGATAGGCCCCTATGAGGAATCTGCCATGAAGTGCAATGAAATCCTAAATACAGTTGCTATAAAGTCATGGAGTGGACAGATCTTGTTATTGCAGTCCCTTTATCTTTGACATCTTGTTCTGAATTTTGTTCCCTCTCTCAGAGTCTTCCTCTGATACTTCCCTAGCACATAAGACCTTGATCCTGGCCTGGTCAGCAACATCCTGAGTGTACACAGTGCTCTGGACTTTTCTGCCCTCTCCTGAGGTTGGGGGAGGGGCATTGGTGTGTGGTGACTGAGCATGCATCTCATTGATAGAGGTCTGTGCTACCCCAACTTGAAACATGCCCAGACTCCAAGGACAGGGACTAAAGGTCTCAGTGTCTTGGCTCTACTGAAGGCCAGCTGTGTGACCTTGAGCAAGGCAGAGTTTCTCTGTGCCTCTTTCCTCATCTAAAGTAGGAATGACAGAAATCCGTATTCCACTCAGTACAGAGCCGAGTGTAGCAGGTGCCTAATGAACACTGGCTGCTGGGATTGCCTTCTTTATTAGACGCACAGCTGGAGTCTCAGGCAGGCAATATGTTGCCATCCTCCTGAGTACCTTGAGAAACTCAGAAGAGAGGGGTACCCAGTGTCCTGAGATGACTGATGCTCTTGTGACTTTGGGGTCTTTTTAAAGAAAAGGCAGACACTTGTTGTGCCTGCACAAACACTGGTATGCTTTATAAACTATGTGTGTTCTAAGAAGCCAGGCCATGTCAAGAGCTCTCCTTGCTTGAGGGGTTGGTAACGGCTCTCCAGGACACATCAACCAGGATGTGGTCATCATACACACACACACACACACACACACACACACACACACATCAAGCTTTGGGTTAAGCTATTATTTGCTGTTTGGTGTTGAGGAAATGATGTCACTTCTCTGAGTTTCAAGGTCTTCATCATCCTAGTGACTACCATTTCCTAGTGGGGTGACTGTGACAAATAATAAAGTGAGACCAGCCACGCAAAGCTCAGGTTTACCATGTGTAACCCCAAAACCCAACATGTGAAATATTACACAAATCCAGAGCTTCATGTGTACATGTAGAGAATTCCATGTCCCCTCCCATGTGAGACTCACAGTCAAATACACTGAAATATGCAGAATCACCTTCTAAATGTATGTGAGATGTATGTGACACATAGGTCAAGTTCAAGTCTAGATTTGGTTCCACCTCCAAGATACCTAATTGTATATATGCAAATGTTCCAAAATATGAAAAGATCTAGGCCAGTCTGGTGCTGGTATAGTGTTCTCAATCTGTACTGATGGAAGGTTTAATGCTGATTAAAGCAGTGCTTGCCAATGTAGGAAGAAAGGTTTATCTGGAGCTTGGGGTGAGGGACTATTGCTAAGTAGATGCTCAAGTGTGGGTAGAAATGATTGCTGGACATCAGCTGACTACCCAGAAGTCACTCTTGGCCTACTTGTCTAACCTAGTTCTGAGGAGCAATCACTCTCACCCAGCCCCATGGATTTACTTCCCTCAGTGGGCTCCACTGTTCCCATCAAAGGATCCTCCCCTCCCTGACTCTTCACACTTTGGTCCCATTGTTCATGGTCTGTGCAAAGCTGATTTGTCCATTTGGGTCTCAATGACCCAGGACATCTCACCTTTCAGAATTCAGCCAGGTTTATGAGTGCCCAAACAGGAGGCAAACCAACAGGGCCTTCCAGAGTGCTGGCTCAGGAAAGTGCAAGGAGCTGTGGCATGGAGCACCAAGAGCAGGTAGTTTAGCTTCTATGTCCTGTTTGCTGTCTTCAGTCCCTTGTGATAGATATTCACACTTGGGAGTGCATGAAAGGTGTGTAGCATATCTGTGAGTCATTGCAGGCAGTTTGCTGAAATGGCTGCCCTAGTATTTCACTGCTGGATTATGGGAATATGAAGGCCTCTCTAAGAGAGAAAGAGTCAACTCATGCTCACGGACCTGAAGGTTTCATTGTGCTTTACAAGAGTGTTAGGCCACCTCATTATTTGCAGGTCACATTGGAGTAGAAAACAATTTTAAAAGACAGAGACGGTGGCACTTACAGGGTCATGAAAGGTACTTCACGGCAGGGCTTCCCTCATGCTTGGTGCAAATGTTGTCTTGTGTCCCTTGCCTGGAATGAATGGAGTCTAGTTCAATGACTCTGGGTGGAAAACTGTACACTTCTTGGCTTGTCCCCATCTGAATGCAGCTCTCATCAGGGAAACACTGTCCTCCCCCCCCCCCTCTCTCGCTTTCACTCTCGCATGCATTCAGTAGGGGGCAGGATATGGAGCAAGTGTAGAGTAAGCAGTTTCTTTTGGAAAAACAGCAAAATGCTAACCAGACTGAATAAATATCACTTTCCCATCCTACAAACCCTTACTGCACACGACAACTGTGCCTGAACCTCAGGTGCTGACATTACAAGACAAAGTAATCAGGTTGGTTATTCTTGAGAAGCTCCCTAGTATTCCCTCAGGAGACGACACATGTAGAATGCCCTACAAAAAATGCAAGGAGGTGCATAATATGCACTGGGAAGCAGAGACCAGAGGGCCCAAGGTTGCTCTCGTGGGAGGTGGTCATGGACTGAAAGTCATTATCTTCCTGCAAGCTTCTGGCTGTGCTGTTCAAAGATGGAAAGCCCCAAGAAGTGTCATTAGTCCACAGATGAAACCCAGGGGTGTATGTCATTAAAGGTCCATGGGCTGAATAGAAATAGCCCAGACATTAGCTGCTTCAGGGACCAGGTAGTCAGGCAGGCAGGATGGACCTGCAGGCAAGGATTGTGGGTTATTATGACCATGGGTATTGAACCTTCAGTCCATTTTCACTCTGGTTATGTGGCCTTTGTAGCCCTTCCTGTATGGCAGCAAGAGCCCCTTTCTCTTCATGCCACCTCTCTAAAAGAGATAACACCCCTCCCCCCATCTCTGCCTCTTCAGGAGCAGATAATTCTTGCTGGCTGAGATGAGACTGAATGACATTACCCAGGTATCACCACCTCTTCATCTTCCCCCATAGTGCCGGCCAGTTATACCTTCTGTCTCCTTGAGTAAGACTCGGCCTCTGCTCTCTAGTCTATTTTAGAGGAGTTGAATATCCTTCCAGAGTGTCTCTTAGAGCCAACAGCTTCACTACTTCCTCAACAGTGGCTCGTTATTGTCCGTATTCCAACCCATTACTCCTGCGCCAGCCTTCTCAGTGTGCTAGAGGAAGCACAGCAGCCCCCAGCTTAACCATGGCTTTAGGTACCACCATGGACTTTACAATGAAGTGAAAGCACTTTGGGGCAGTTCAACCATGGTCATGTGTGTGCTGGAGAAGCTGAGACCCCAACAGTTGCTGAATCCAAGAGGCAGAATGGTCTCAATTGAGTGGTCTTCAATCTGGCACTGAAGGCCTGGACAGGTCCTATAGAGTCACTGGTTCCAGTCTGTACTGGAAGGCAAAAGGAGCCATATGGAAGCACATTGTTTTATAAGTTAAGCAAGCTCCTTCTCTCTCTGTCTCTCTCTCTCTCTCTCTGTCTCTCTCTCTCTCTCTCTCTTTCTCTCTCTCTCTCTCTCTCTCTCTCTCTCTCTCTCTCTCCATATTTATATATTGCACTGGGAAGCAGAGAGACCATTGGGGAAGCTTCATTCTAAGCCCAAGGAAGCAAGGCTGCTCTTATGGGAGGTGGCCATGGGCTGAAAGTGTAGGGTACACAAACACACACACACACACACACACACACACACACACACACACACTGTGCAAAGCAGTGTGATTTGATCTGCCTTTAATTACCTGGATAACCTTGGCAAATTGCTCAGCATCTCAAGACCTTTACATTCTCATATGCAAATGTAATACTTCAGTATTAATGAGTTGTAGAGTCCTTTCCAGCTTCAAAAAAAACTTTATTTTAGTAAGTTATGCTGTTCTTCTATCCAGACCTTTCCTGTATAGTTCAGCATTTTTCTGTCACTTGCTTTATGTGAAGGCTGCATGCATGCACATGGCCAGACTGTGGCCATCCTGCTCATACATAGGAGCCTTTGTATGAACTAGCTTCATATCAGTTCCCTGGAGGAAAGAAACAGAGCAGAAGGATTTCAAGAGTGGATTGCAATTGGTTAGCCAGCTCCAGTGCCATCTAAAATGGGGGGTGGGGGGTAGGAAAGGAAAAATAAATCTTTCTTCAATACTTTCTAGAAAGAGTGTGGTTGGTATTGCCTTGGTTTTTTACCTCAAATGCAAATCTTTCTGTGCACTGGAAGTGTTCATTACAAAGCGCTGGCAAAGCTCACCATCCTGCAGTTATAATGCCCCCTGACCCTGTACGATGTTCTATACACCACAGGTCATAGCGCCTCTACATTAGCTTAGATGGGCTGTATATTCCTGTAGGTTGGACTCTTAAGCTGCTGAATCATCTTCAGTTTCAATCACTGTGGAAGATCAAGTGATCTGAAAATAAAATTGTATAGAAGAAAAATCCCGAATATAGACTAAGCTGCTTAAAGATGCTGGAGGGCTTGTAAAATTATCTCACCATGCATCCAAGTTACTAATTCTGACTATCCAAGATGTTTGTTTTCAGACATTATCTTCTTATCCATGTTTTTGGCCAACTCACTCTTACGACTATCAGCGGGAGCTAGCCCATGAGCTCCATCATTTGCAGACTGGGAATTTATGTTGAACGTGTACCAGCATGTTCAACAAAGGACTCACAGTTACTTACAAATTTACCTCCAAAGAATAAAACACTGTGGGCCACTTCTTGTACACCATCCCTTGCTCTAAGTGATGGCCTGTTTAAGCTGCTCCATACTTTAACAGTCTTCCGGAGGTCCCCACCACTGTCCTCATCTAAGATGAGGAAACAGATGCAGAACTTAATCAAGATCCCGGTCAGTAAGTGTCAGACTAAATTACAACCCCATGGACCGCCTACAGAGGGCCTTCTTTTTATAGGTAGGATATCATTATTGGAAGATAACTCAGAGATACAAAATCTGCTTTTTTGAAGTGCACAAATCAGTATTTTTACTCTCTTCAGTGTTAGGTAACCCTCATTATCAGGAACATTTTCATCAATCCCAAAGGAAACTTTCTCTTTTATCCAGCCCCTGATGACTGCTAACTTTCTCTGTTCAGTAGTAGTGTGTGATATGTACATTTCATATACACGCAATTATATACTCTGGGGCCTTTCCTGCCTGGTTCCCTCCACAGAACATGCTTCTCATAGCTCATCCATGTTGGATCATGTGCCAAGACTTATTCCTTTTACAGTTCCCTGTGTGGACAAAGCATGTTTTATTTAGTGGTTCATCAGCTGTCCATTGGAACTGCTTCTGCCTGCTATGAACAATCCACTCTGATCAGCCATGGAAAACTCTGTGTGAGAGCATATGCTTCTGGTTTTCTCAGAATATACATAGTTAGGGTAGCTTGGTCATATGGTGACTTTACATTTAACTGTTTGAGAAACTGCCAAACTTATTTCCAAATCAGTCCCACCATTCTACATTCCTATCAATGGAACGTGAGGGCGCCAACTTCTCCATGTCCTTCCTTGCTAACGTGATCATTTTCTTGGGCTCTATTTCTTTTTAAAATTGTTACAGACTTCCTACTGAGCATGAGTAGGTTAAATTCCCATTCCTCTGTGGACTGATAATACTGAATGACTTATCTCTTTTACTATTTGTGGGGTTTTGTGGTGTGTGTGTGTGTGTGTGTGTGTGTGTGGTTTTTTTAAATAGCTTTTCAAACTCCTGTCCAATTTTAAAATTGGGCTGTCAGTCACTACACTGTAGCTGTTAGTTACATGTTCTGGATACAAATAAGCATTTCTTTAATCTCTGGGCTGTCTTTTTCACATCATTAATGGTCTGTTTTAAAGCAGAACAATGGTTTATTTTTAATAAAACCATTTTACAATTTTCTCTTTGGTTGATTATACTTTTATTACCACATGTAAAAGATCATGTTGTCAAGTCAAGGTCACAAACACTTGCTTCTCTGTTTTCCTTTTGAGTTTTCTAATTTTAGATCTTACACATGAATCTAGGACTCATTTTAAATTAACTTTTGAAAGGAAAAATAAAATTAAGGGGAAAGTTGCTAAGCTGCTTCTAGCTGTTGTTGAAAGAACAGGGTAGAACTGTTTATACAATGTGAACACTGAGTCAAAAGAATAAGAACACACCCTGAGTTGGGAACTTTTCAAGAAGTTTCTAGAAAATATAGAAATATAACAATGGGAATCGAAGGATCTTTGCGGGAGATCAACCTGTTTTCTTTTCATCCCTGAGCTTCTAGGCTGTAAACGTTCACAGCTACTGAGGCTGTTTTCAAGACTGCCATGGATACAGGGAGAGGGAGGTGAAAGTAAATAAAACCGAGCACAGATCGGAGCTCTTGTGGAGATTGACCTGACTTCCTTGAATAAATAGGACTCAGCTTATTGCAAGTCTTATGTTCCTTGCTAGAGTTCTAGAAAAGCTGGCCTGTTTTGTACCCCGAACCCCGATATTATTGTTGCTCTTCTACCACTGTGGAAGTGCTTCCCAAAGTCTGTTCTTACACACATTTTTTTCAATGTGCATGGGTGTCTCTTGCATGCATGCCTTTTGTACTGCATCTGTACCTGGTAGTCACAGAAACCAAAAGAGGTCATCAAATCCCCTAGGACTGCAGTACAGATATTTATGAATTGTCATACATGTCTTGGAACCCAAACCCAGATCTTCTGGAAGAGCAGCCAGTGCTCTTAACCACCGAGCCATGTCTCTAGCCCTCCCTCCCAAAGTCTATTCCTAACTCTACTTATGTGCATCCAAATGGAGGAATCCACCAGACCTTCAAAGGGGTTATATCATATAGAGATATTTTTACCATCTAATTTAATATATATATATATATATATATATATATATATATATATATATTGCACAGTAATGAGTCCTTTAATGATAGGATCAGGGAGAACATTTACATAAGCTTAGACACTGTAAAGCAATCAGGCATGGTGAATGAGATCTCTGCAGCTGCTGCTGGTTTAAAACAATGTACTATTTTACAGTAAACTTTAACCCTTTATTTCTTCTTTGAGGTTGTCAGGGAGAAGTGAAAGCCAACTTCTCCCTGACAACCTTTCCCACCCCCAGCCCCTAACTTCTCTCCTTTTTTTCTTTGTAACAGCATCCTGAGTCCAGTTAGTGCAGCCTGCATACCCATGAGTACGGGGCAGCATCCGTTAGCGCACAGGAAGCCTCACAGGGGCTACATCCCTGGTCAAAATGGGCTCCCCCTCCCTCAGCAGCCATCAACTCCCAATAGCATCTGAGCTAGGGGTAGGGCTTCTCCCCATTTTGTTGGAATGTCCACTGGTTTGGGCAGGTCTTCTGTAGGCAATCATGGCTACTATGACATCACAAGGACACCTACTTTTCACCTACTGTTGAGAAGACACTGCAGCATTTTCTCCCTGCATCTGTTTCTTAAAATCTTTCTTCCACCCCCATTTTTCAAGATGTTCCTTGACCTTACAGAGGTGGGGAGTCTGATGTAGATGTCCCATTTAGGAGCAAATACTCCATAGTGTCTGTCCTTGGTCCAGCTGGGAGTTTCTGTATTGGTGGCCATCATCTGCAAAAAGAAGCTTCTCTGGTGAGGGCTGAAAACCACTAATTCATGGGTACAAAAGTAAGTACTTAGAAGACAGTTTGATATTGTACCTAGTAAGCAAAATAATACTAGTAAGTATTCCCTTAGGGTAGAGGGCTGCAGACACAGGTTCTCTGCCAGGTGTACAATGCCAAGCATGCATTCTGCCCTGTGGAACAGGCCTTAAATCCAATCAGAAAGTACATGGTTACCCCAATAACGATCATTCCACTATTTCGTCGGTGAGCAGATCCTTGCAGGCTGGTTACTATTAGAGATTTTAGGGCTCACCATTGTGTAAGACTAATGACTTACCCCACCTTCAGCAGCCACACAGCACCTTCTGGTTCTTCTGAAAGCTAGTCAGCAAAGGAAAAAGATTCCAAGTCAGTGCCAGCTTTATTTTGTCATGTCATTTGACAACACTGAATAGTATCTTCACAACCAGATTCATACCAACAGTCCTATAGTCAGATTCTGCTGGGTAAGCAAGAACAATGACCATAGCTTATATTGTTTGGGGGCTCTCTGATCAATCTAAAGGAAGATATCCAGAATTTAGTAATAGGATTTTTGTGTGATAACACATGGCTTGTGGGGGAAACATTATCTTATTTAGGTTAATCCATTTTGTGTGTGTGTGTGTGTGTGTGTGTGTATGCGTGTGTGTGTGTGTGTGTGAGAGAGAGAGAGAGAGAGAGAGAGAGAGAAAGAGAGAGAGACAGAAACAGAGGCAGAGAGAGACAGAGCGAGACAGAGAAAGACAGAGACAGAGAGACAAAAACGGAGACAGAGACAGACAAAGAGACACAGAGAGAGACAGAGATAGAGAACCTGACTTATAAAATAATAGGTTTCCATGTGGCTTTTGAAGGATTCTGAGAGTTACTTGCCCCTCCCCCGCCCTCTCCCTCTTCTACTCTCCCATCCCCGTTTACGCCTTCTCCTTCACATTAGTCCCCTTTCTGCCTTCACACCACCTGTGCCCTGATGTCCCCCTTCCCTTAGGATATTTCTTCTCCCAGACAATGGCTCCTTCTAGTTTCCTGGCTACTTCAGATTCTCCAAGTGAAACATAAAAAAATCTAAACATTAAAATCTAAGGTCCAGCTGAGATGGGGAGGCGGGGGGGAACCATGTGTTTGTCTATTTGTCTTTCTGGGCCTGGTTTAGCTCCCACAATATTTTTTTTTCAGTTCCTATCATTTAAAGTCTCTCAATCAATAAAAGTATACTATAAAGTAATGTTTAAGATACGGTCCAGCAAATACATAAGTCAGTCTCAGAATTGCTTACTGTCATGGTCACATACTGTGTGCAGTCACATGTGCTATGCTTTTGTAAGATGGACAACACAGAAGGTTGCTTTAAACCTGTATCACACAGACAAGTGAGAAAGGCAGTGTCATGATGTATGTAGGATATCACTGCAAAAGAGTAACTTTTAGTTCAATATTAACAATATGTGTGGTTCCCATCACATCTGTCATCCCCCATTAATCAAAGTGTTGTTATATGCCTATACACATAAGACTTCATGTTTCTATTCCTACTGCATACCATTAGGCATTACATTGAGCTTTCAGAAATTATGTGTTCAGAAGCTGTCCACAGATCCCATTTTAATACAACAAATGGATGTTTGAAAGGGAACTCTTGCCTGGGGGAGGGTATTGGTCTTTAAAGTCTCTAGAATATCACATTAGACTCTCTTCCTCTTTCCTACTGGGGCATCTCCAACAAATCCTTATAGCCCATGTACTGCTGATCTTGCTAGACAGTGGTCAAAGAGGATTATACAAGATACTTTGATTAAGGGAATTTTAGATTCTGGTTTAATCTAAGTTCTGTCTAAGAGAAACTCATCACCTACACCAATCATAGTTGCTAGAAAAAAGTTAGACGCTAATAAACTATGTATTATCAAGGCTAGTTTCATTAGATAGTTAATAAGATAGCTTTAAAATGTATTTAAAATTAACGGCTATAGATATCACACCCCAGGGCCCAGCCTTCATTTTATCCTTCATCAAAGAAAATTCTCTTTGCAACAGAGACCGTTATAGAAAATCACATCTGTCAAAATACAGAGGACATGTGAACATGGGCACCCAGCACCAATTGTTCCCTTTACGACATAACTCCTGTACTTAAGGCTCAGGGAACACTACATCAGAAGGAGCAGAAAGATTGTAATCATCTGGGGAACAGAAAATCCTTTGTGAGATTATGTCTCCTAGAAATGTCAGGGAACTTCAGCTGTGATACCTCAGCAAAATGGCTGTCTAAGCACAAGACCTGAAAAACACCACCAACAGACATGCTAACACAGAAGAGGGTAGTCTGACAGGGCCCCATCTGTACAGAGAAAACTACAGGTAGCTAAGGAAGGCTGAGAACACCAGAAATGGCTATGCAACACCATGTGGTCATCTCTAAAGTTAAACACATAAGTAATATTAAATGAATTGAACAGGTTGTATTCACATACTTAGGCATATATCCACATATATGTGCACATACAAAATAATTCAGGAAAAAAAGACTATGATTTCAGGAGGGAAAAATGAGGGGTTACAGAGAATGGATTGAAGAAGTGAAAGGGTGAGAGAAACAATGTAATTATAGTTTAATTTTTAAAAATTAAACAGAAAAAATAAATCTTTAAAAAGTAAAAATAAGAGCTGTTGACTTTAGAATAATTGTTCATAAACATCCTTATAATGCAAAATAAGAACTTTGGAACCTACTGAGAGTGTTGGCTGGTTTTTAATCCTCTCTAATAATTATGGTAAAACTTGGACTGAATTTATTATAGAAAGTTTTCATACATTAGAGTTATATAAATACATATCTTCAAAAATCCAATCTCTTCTTCATTTTCAGCCAGGAAGGCAATTTCGAACTTGCTATGCCAGAAAGCGTGATGAACTAAACAGGGTCTCATTTTCAATATGAATCTAGCACGGGGTGGGAGAGGTGCCACTTTTTTGAACAGTCTGGGCTGTGTTTTCATTGGGTTGCTTTTCTATGATCTGCTTAGGAGCTTCTGTACGTCAGTGTTTGATTTTTGCTTTATTCAGTTTCATTCTCGGCCTCTTCCACTCGATGATAGTATGTTAAAAACACAGAAATGATGAAAGAAGAAAAAAATGATATATCAGTGTGATCATTCCCTAATTTTATAAAAATTTCTTTTATGAAAACAACTGTAAATTTTTCCTAATAAATATTCAATATACCTGTAGCTCAAAGGATAGAAGTAGAGTGATAATACTGTCCGAACTAATGAATGGCATGCTCCAAATGTCTTGCTAAATAGACTCAGATTAAGTACTACTTTTTTTTCCCCATAAAGCAGTTGAGTTCTGCAGTGATGTTTAATGAGTATGTCCTAGAAGAGCCATCCTGGCCTTTACAGTCAGTGTTCTTATTTGGTGGCACATCTGGATCAAAACAGTTGTTAATGATTTTGATAAATACAACAGTTTTGTATTGGGCATCACAGCACATCCCCCATGTCCACTCCCATACACACTGTCTCCCTATCTGTGTCTTGTGTGACTCAAGAGAGTATATTATAATTGATTTGTCACTGAGCATAGTAGAATTCCTTGCCTTTGCAGTATAAACTAGAATAGGCTCCTTCATTATTTCTCTGTTTTGGGGGAGTGGTGGATAATTGGTTCTTTTATGGCATCCTCCACTAACCACCCACTCCCCTCCCAGAACCATTGTGCAGACTACCATGTCTTATCCCAGTGGCCCAGTGGCTCCTAACTGGTAAGAACTAAGGCGGCTGTGCTTATAAAGAGGGGTGAGCTGGTTTCCGCCTGCCTAGACCTCTGGCCTTGGCCTTTGGTTTACATGACCTCAGGGAGGATGCAAGTGTTCCTTCACAGCCCTAGCAAAGAACAGCTACATTCTGAAGGAATTCCGTGCTCCCAGCTCCCAGCTTCATAAATGATACCCCAGCCTTCCTCCAAAGTTTGATTCTGCCATCTTGCTTCTTTGTATTTTCTAAATGTCATGGTTTTCATTTCCACCTTGAAGTGTCTTGTTACTAATTCTCAGAGTGCACTGGATTGTTTCCACTTGTTGTCCCAGATTCTTTCCCCTTCCGTTCCACTCCCATCCATTTCCATGACCACATTCCAGGTATGTTGTCATGTTTATCACCTTCATCACAACCATACTGGAAAAATCAGTGGACCTAAGGATGCTGGGCTAGCTCCATCTGCCACCCAAACACAAATAAGCTGCAAAGTAGCTCAGTGCCCGCCTGCCCTCCAGCCCCTACCATCTTCACAAATGAAAGAACTCCAAATATTTGACTCAGTCTTGAAATTGCTCCAAGGTCTCTCTCTCCCTGGGCCTTCTCTGCATTTAATTTATGCTATCCCATGAGCCTTTATGAAGCAACACAAACAAAATTATAAGCCTCTTTCTTCTCTTTTAAGAACCCTTTCTGTGAAACTTTTCTGGAAGATTATAAATGAGCTAACCCTATAGGGTGTTTAAATGGTTAACCAAGGCTATGGGGTATTTAAATGGTTAGCCAAGGCTGTGGGGTATTTAAAT